>JAWPHD010012821.1:0-73082 GCA_037043455.1 Cyrtodaria siliqua
CTATTTAAGTGGGGCAGAAGTTCGGCCTTTTCCCAATTGCAAAAATCTCTATTTTTTCCCAATTCTGGGGTAAAAAATTCCCAATCTTAAAAAATATATATTGTTTAATAAATTAGTGACAGACTTTACATAGTGTTAAAATAAATTATTTCTAAAATCTGATTGATGTTATACATAAAACATACATTTTAATGAAAGTTTTCCCTTAAAAAAGATCCGGGTGCTGGCGTGGCGCAGTCGGTAGCGCGGCGGATTTGTAACCGGAGGCCCCGGGTTCAATCCTCGGTGGTGCCACTGAGTTCCGTCGGTGTTCTTGGGCAAGACACTTTACCTTAGCCTCGTCCGTCGGATGGGGACGTTAACCGGGCGGTCCCGTGTATCGGTCTATCCTCCGAGCACGTTAAAGAACCATAGGAATCTATTCGATAATAAGAGTAGGGCAGGTTCCCGGATTCCTATGTATCCTTCCCCTCTCTCTGGGGCGGCTCTAAATAACCTATACTGTGTTGATGAGCCGTTAAACAACACTCAATTCAATTCAATTCAATTAAAAAAGATGCCCCTTAAAGGGAAACTGTCCGTAACTTTTAGCTTATAAAACACCCAATAATTATGTTCGCAAACATTATACACTAAACATTATTCAATATGCACTAATTAAAAGCAAGATTGTTTAACGGAATTCAATCGCGGTACAAAAAAAAGCAAATCCACTTCGTGGGTTTGAACTCGCAGCCCAAATTCGCAGTAAAAATAAGTGTGCGTGAGCGTAAAGTTGTCGGAACTCGTTCCGGACTGAGCTAAGCCGGCTATACATATTACGCAATACATACTATGGTGAAAACCTAGTGCGCTATGGAAGTCACTTGAACGCATAAAAGGTAAATATTGTGGGTCCCACTTTATTTACATTTAATAATTAAAACTTTTTTTTTTTTCAAACTCACGAATGTATTCCTACATACTTCTTAGGGTCTATCCTCATGTTTTCATGTATACAATTCAATGAATAAAAGTCAGACAGTTATTTGGTTATGCTCAATATCTGCTTACTTACGGACAGTAATCCTTTAACAGCGAAAATCATACTATTTTTTTCCCAATTTGGACAATCTCGCGCTTCTATTTCCCAAAATCAGCAGGCGCCATTTCCAAATTTTCTTGAAAAAATTAGACCTAAATTAAATGGGAGTTAGCTTTTGCATTTGTTATATTGTAGGAGAGACAAGACAAAACTACCTATCATTGCTTGAATGATTGGTTGTTAAAGCCTAATATTTCAAGGATAGCCTAATAAATAAATGAGGAGCCATTAAAAACTGATTAATTATACAGCATAACCACCTCCAGCTGACTCAACAAACATTGTTCACATAATGTTTTCTAAATTATTTTAAATAATGATAGGTAAAGGTAAACACTTTCGTCACATTCATTTTCACAATTATATGCGTTTTAAAAAACCCTGAATCACTATTTTCCAAAAAAAATGTATCAAATTTTGAAGATCTTTCATTAATTTATTTATTTTTAAATATTGAATATTTAATATAAAACACAATTTTATGTTAGCTTTATTAATTAAAATGTGTTACATTTTGTATTTTTTTTTTTACACTTTACATATATTAATTTACATTTATTTACATTGCTATTGCATTCGCTACGATGAATCTTATTTGACAAGCTGCATTTAATTTTGCAATGAATACCATTACCTTCGGAATACCTCATGACATGCCCTTTAACGGTTTTCATTGGATGATGGGCGGATTGACTTAATAGAATATTGCGCATGAGGGGTGTGTCTAAAATGTTGCCGATCGTAACTGCTGTTACATTTTACTCCATAAAAATCCCCATATAATAAACTATTTTTTCGAAAAAAAAATTAAATCTGGCGTATATAGAGAAGAAATCAATGCCATTTTAAAGGTAAATATTTATGTAAATATAAGGAATGAAATGCGCTTTTTTAGTTTTCATAGGGGTATGAAAAACATTTGGATGGTTTAAAGTACGCGTGGAGTCCTTCTCCACACAAAGTACACCACCCAAATATTTTTCATACCCCAATGAAAACCAAAAGGGTGCATTTCATTCCTTAATAAGAAGCAGGGTGGTGGGGTCCTTACTATATATTAGAGGAGGAGCTCTTATTAGGGGAAATACGGTACTTGAAATAAATTACATACAGATGTTAACACAAATTGTCACATACAACATTATTCTGTGTGGGTATATATAGCCAAATGTGATTATTAAGAAGATAAACTGAGTTGTGGTTTCTAGCACGTATGTACCACTGTGATGATGAAGCAGAAAATCTGATCTATAGAATACTGGGCTCGGTTTTATGAATCAACTTACGACCATTTTGATCATAAAATCAATTTCTTCAATGCTTCACTATAAATTGCACTTTTCAAATAAACTTGATTTTATTTCATTTTCTTATACATGTGATATTTCTGCACTACGTGCACACATAATTGTCTGCATTGAATGCTTAGGCGAAAAACATGAACAAATTTAAAATTTAAGACTGAGTATCATCAGTTGTTTAATAAAACAGGGCCCAGGATGGTGGATGTCCAGCCTATAAACATTCACAACATCTCGATCAATTCAAGTAATCATATCTCGAAGAAGGAATCCATATTGGTTAGGTGAAACCCTAGATTATCGCCAAAGTCATTCGTTGTCAAAATCCATAATTATCATCCAAGTTGTGCAATATTTTTCAATTGATTGTTTTATGGTCTGTATTGTGATAACAAACATACAACACAACTCCTACATGTACATCTATACATGGACACATGTGGCTAATGGCTATATTTTGTTTACATTATAGCAATTCTGTCTTCTTGACTTCCGGCTAAGGTGCAAAACAAAAGTGTGTTTCTGGTCTTTTCCTCCAAATAATTAGGGTAGGCGGTATAGGAAAATCTTGTGCCCTAAAAAGTTTATTTTGTTTGTTTGTATGTTGTTTTACGACATTTTCAACACATGTACATGTAGGTTATAGTATGACGGTCGATTTTTGGTGGTAGAAGCAGACCATCCACTTTTCCTGGGTAGAACCATCCGCAAGAATAAAAAAAAAGAAAAAAGTTTAGTGTCGAGGCCTTAAAAACAGGGTCGGTCGGAAGGCCAGAAACAAACTTCTTTTTTTTTTGCCTAACGAAAATGTCAAGATTTTAAACATAGTAGTACGCTGACATACAAGTATACAAAGCCAGATCATACACACCATACAGGATCACGAGAAATGATGGGATTGGCAGACTACGGACGATTAATTGGCTTTTAACTTCTATTTTTCTCCTCTATAAGCATCGATTGTTTAAAATGTCAATCATCTGAAAGCAATATCAAGTCAACAGTGGGACGATTTCTGTCTCGCCTTTGAAGAAGGCGGTGCGACATGCTGCATTGGTGATGGTGGCATTATCAGCATTTACGCTAAAGTTTTTGTTTTAATGTTTTTCACATTCTATTATCATCAATACTGTTTGGTAGTTGTTAGGTTTGCATTATAGCTGAAAGGGCTCCAAAATTAGGTTTGCATTATAGCTGAAAGGGCTCCAAAATTAGGTTTGCATTATAGCTGAAAGGGCTCCAAAATTACCTGTACTAACTAAAAACCAGTCAAACTTGCATTTGTCATGGCCACTCAAACAACATAAGTTCCATAATTACTGTATTGCATATCTTAGAAAAATTATAGCCCTTTTTTCCAGTTAAAAATTAATTTGTGTTAAATTAATTTGCGTAAACAAATTTCACATTCTAAAATTTCTTTCATGACTTTTTCAAATTCAATCTGTATTTGTATAATTTGTTTTCAGTATCATTAAGGGTACTGTATGATAATTTTAATACACTCAGGTTCCATAACTCTGTACTGCATTTTAGCAAAATGATGGCCCTTTTTTTGTAAGACACTTATATTGCTGATAGGAGGACTTTTATTTTAGCAATCGATCATGTAAAAGTTAAATTATGTCACATTGTGACCTCAAAAAAGTTGAAAATCATATGAAATTTCCTGACACTTAATAGCTGACATGAGGAGTTTTATTTTAGTTTTAGAAGTCATATTAATTGTAACATTCTGTCACTTTGTGGAGACCTCAAAACAGTTGAAAATAATGTGAAAGTGCTGTGATACATGTTCTGGTATTTTGATTACTGCAAATTTTCAAATATGAAAACAGTCAATTTTAAATTCATAATTTTTTGGTGAATATAGTAGAGCATATATAGTTTAAGTATGTTGAGAATATGAAATGTAAATTTTTCTATGTCATTATTTGATATGAAATCCTGTAAATATGATTATGAGGGGGGCGGTGTGATATTAAATGGCATATTATTTTCAGAGTTGGGTTAAATATGTAGAGATCTAGCTGACAACCATTTGTTGAAATGAACACCTTTGTTAAACATAAATGGTGAACATTAAATCTATTGATATCTGGGATGCATCTATAGATAAATCACAAAGATCATGCAATTAAGAATCTCTTTAATATGGCAATTAGATGGTTATTGAAGTTTTTTACTCATTTTTAATAATGGGAATCAAAGAAAAACAACAACATTTTTTGCTTTTTAAAATGTTATTTAAATATTTTTGAGTTGCACATGGAGACACCTTGAACAATCATGTTTTGAAATGATATGTTGATTAAAGCAAAGGTTAACAGGAAATTCTAAATTAATATAAACCAATAGGCACTATTTCAAGGCTGTTATCAAAAAGTCATAGGTGTAGGGAGTTTTATAAAAACTTTATTAGGGTTTCTGAATTGAAGTTTTTTGTTTAACTGCTAACTGTAACAAGTTCATGCAGGTTATTTCAAGCTGCCCCACAGAGAGGGGAAGGATGGAATCGATGAACCCTAGTTGCCTTACTCTTACTCAAAATATCAGGGCCTTTTTGGCTGTTCTACAGGGTCCGTATCGGACCCGGCCATTCCCAATAAAAAATAGCCTCCATTTTCCCCAATTTTAGGGGAAAAATCCCAATTTCCAGAAGAATTAAGTCCCCATGTTAAAAATCGACGAATATATAGGGCCACATTTTTTCAAAAATAGGCAAATATTGAGCCGCATTCTTTAATTGCTCGGGCTCCGAGAATTAAACAAGTTGCATGTAATTTGTTTTGGTTGTGTTTGAATTTTATTGTTATACAACGTAGTTTTGCCCGTGACTTTAGTTTTCGCTAATTATAACGCTGCCACATTTCGAAAGTTTTACTCCAAAAAAGTGAGGGTAAAGGATGCCTTACCGATCCGGCCCCTATCCTCATTCCCTGGATATTGTTATTTAAAAGTGACAACTGTAGAACAGCCTGTTCTGCTTGAAATTGACGATCCACCTAACGGTACTCATAGTACGAGTTTTCAAAAGTCAGCAGTTTCTTCGATCGTGTCATGCTGAGTCTCCATCTCTGTCTCATTCAGCTTACCACTCCAAGGTTTGTGAGTCTGACATAATTTCTGTGTCAGTGAAATAATTAAGCCCAACCACCCTGGATAATGAGCAGGCAGAAGAACTGTGCAATGCATTCAGAGAAGGATTGCCCTTTAAAGAGTGTTGTTGTGTCTTGGTATTATTAAATTCATGTTAAAATTTAATTGTTTTAGTTGTGTAGTTTTCCCAATTTCAGAAAAAGTCACGTCAAATTTTCCCAATTCGGGCCAGGGTCCTTTTCCCGAAGTACCTGGAAATGGCCCTGTTCTATAACATGCTTGAAATATAAAGTGTCTGTGCTTGGAATATTACAAAAAGTCTCTTTGCTTGAATATAAAGACGCCGATACAATTAGGGATGCCTGCGGTTATTATGATCTCATCTGACGGATGACACTGAAGTCTGACCAGGGTAAGTGTCCTACAGGACACACCAAAGTAACCTAGTGGCCCCAGTGAGGTTCATACCCATGACCCCCCTAATTCAGAGTTGAATCTGCTTATAATCCACTGGGCCACCTTATAGGAGTTTTTTAACTGTCAAATTTATTTTAGTGTTTTTGAAGAAATATACATATAACCATTTCTTGTCCAAATTAATCCTTAGCCTGCTAAGGGCGCCTATAATAGCCTTTGCATCCATTGTTAACCCACAGCCTGCGAGTAACTTGCCTGCCTGCAAATAACTCGCAGGCTGATCAGGGTTTACAATGTCCGACTGCTCATCAGTCATTTCTCCAAAACACCCCTTTGTGACATAAATGGAATGGTCTAAAGTAAGGACAGTCCATTATACATTCATAGTGGGCTAAGGGTTAACAATCAAAATGCACCGGAAGCAAGATTTGTATTTCGATAGAGAACAACAATTTAGGGAAATCCCTCCAACACCATGTAGTGCTGCTAACTAAATTATATATTTGTATGTAATCCCCTTGATGTCCTTGGGTGTAAAAGTTTATAAAAGTCCTTGCATGCAGTCAACACTTTATACATATGAAGACAGATTAATTTCAGTTAGATTTATTTCAGTGAATTTCACATAATATTATCATTAATTGCACATTTCTACAATTGCAATTAGTCACTTCATAATTTTATGAATAAAATATGTCAGTTTAATTTACAGCTTAAATATTCAAAAGAAAAACTTCACTTACTTAAAACATCCTACATAGTCCTAATCCAATTGGTTTAAATAATGTAAGTTTTTATTTCGTCATTCAACTGTCATAAAAACAAATATGTATTTAAAGGGACACATCAATCTTGAGGTTTGCTGTACACAATTTTCACTCATCCAAACAAACAAAACTTTGGCGAAAGTGTTTTCTATTGTACTTAATCCTGACCCCAATATTTTCAACAAGCTGATCGCGTGTTTGTGGTTGTTCTGAAACTAAGTGATGTTAAGCTAGTTTTGAGAAAACAGGAAAAACTTACTTAATTTGCGTAACATTGTCTGCCTATATACGAGTCATTAATCTAGATGATTGGTATTTTTTCATACAGTGTGTGTTAAATGATTTTGTTTCGTTTGGTGCTTAGCATTGTTTTCAGCACACTTTAGGCTATGTATAACAGTCAATTTGTTGTGATGGAGGCATACCACCCACGTATTCCTGGGTAGAACCAGTACTGTATACCACCATCCGTAAGAATCGACACTTTCACAAGTCCAGCAGCTAAATGACAATAAAACGTGTAAAAAATGAATAATTTTAAATTTTGCTAGAGTTATTTTCCTTCCCAGAAATCGGTTATTTTAAAAATAAATAGTTTAAATTATAAATTAAACTTTCACCTAGCTGTTCACCCCTAAAAAACAGCATGGAAAACAGTCTTGCTATCAAAATAATTTTGTTGAAATTAAAGCAAAAGTTTCACGTGTCCTATAAATTAACCTTATATTAAAACACACTTATGATATTGAGAAACATAGTACACAATAAAAACTATTCAAATCTGTGACTTCATTACAAAACTTAACAAAAACACAAAACGATTTATATCAAACTCACGTACATCCTGTCAAACGAAAAAAGGGATCAAATTAAATCTCCATCTCACACAAAACAGACAGTAATCCACGGAACCTTCACGAAACCCACCAAGACCGTGATCGCCCAACTACAAATGAGTGTCTCACTATTAAATATAAATGTAAAACTGAAAATTTACCACACTTATAATTCAAGGGGCACACCCCATCATACTTCAGTTCATCAAATAAAATAAACTCCCAATGATAAAAACTTGGCATCTTTATTAGGTAGAGTGGTCAGCCCGTTATTTAGATGTAGGCTGTTATCAATAATATATCAATTTACAATATCAACCAACTAAAGGTACTCCAGGTATTTATGACCTCCACCTTTAAAATTTCAATTGTTGTTGAAATGCTCGTCAACACGTTGTTTAGGTAAATGTTTTGAGCTGCGTGGGAACGGATACATAGGAAGCTAGAAATGGAAAAGGTGCCTTTATAACTCTTACTATCTAATAAATGTCTTCTTTTACATGCTCGGTGGATAGGCTGATACTGAGGTGGCGGCATGCGGGACACCCGGTTTATGTACCCATACAACTGACAAAGGCAATGACAATGTCTTACCCAGTTATAAGCCTTAACCCGCTAGACACGACTATAATAGCCATTGCGTCCACTGTAAACCCAGATCAGCCTGCGAGTAACTCGCAGGCTGATCTGGGTATACAATGTCTGGCTGCTGATCAGTCATTTCCCCCAAAACATCCATTTGTCACATAAATGGAATGGTCTTAATTCAAAGAAAGAACAGTCCATTATATGTAAGTATGTTTAAAGGTTAAGGGCACACCAATAATTATTATAATATGCATATAATTATCTTGTTGATAAATAAGCTGAACACACTCATTGATAAGGACATTTGAAATTCCAGTTAGAAGCTCAGAGATTCCAAAGTTGTCCCATAAACTGGAAGTGACCTCAATTTCATAGAATATAGGTCAAACTGAAGAAAACATTGTTATAGACCCTAATATAGTTGGTTAACCCTTAGCCTTTGCGTCCATTGTAAACCCAGGCTGATCAGAGTAACTCGTAGGCTGATCAGGGTTTACAACATCCGGCTGCTCATAGTCATTTCTACGAAACACTCATTTCTCTGAAACACCCCTTTGCAAAATAAATGGAATGGTCTAAATTTAAAGACAGAACAGTCCATTATATATATGTAGGGGGTTAAGGGTTAATATCCCTCCAATATAAGCTGAGATTCAGAACTTAGCCCTAATTTAACCAGATGTGACCTATATTTTCGAAGAAGAAGGTCACGGCAACAAAAAAAATAAAATACTGTTGCAGTTTGGTAAATATCCTGTGTTTAAAGGTCAAGATAAACAGACCTTGGCCTTCAACTTCGACTTGATCAGGAGTGTACCCTAAAATGGATGTGACCTATATTTCAGAGACTTTAGGTCAAAAAGCGTCGAAAAAAGTATGTTCACTGTGTCCAGTCAATAAGAGGAACATACTAATGCAATATGGTTAATATACCGCGCTAAAAGTCAAATATAAACAAAAGTTGTACCTTAACCTGTTAACTTAGATGTTATCCACAAACATGCATGCACCAACATCGAACGCAAAAGTTGAGCCTTCCGCAAGTCGGCTCGGCAAAAACAGAACCTGTATTAGCTTCAATATCTTTATTTTTATAAAGTGAGTTTTTATGTTTTCTGTGACTTGAACATGTCATTTTGAGTATATAAAAACCCATCACCTGTCATTATTTTAACATTAGACAAATGGTATAACATTAATGTACAGAATTTCAAGCATATTACACAACTAAATTGAATAATAAACCTGTTGCTTTAAGCAATAAAAACAAATTTCGAAATGTTAAGTTGTTTGTGTATTTATTAATGTAACATTTTGAGCGTAAAAAGATCACTGAGACTAAAGGGGTTGATGCACTATTTTCAAATAAGTTTATTTTAAACGGCTCTGTAAAAATTGAAGAAAGCTCCAAGAATTATCAAAATACCATGACAAATAAAGGAGATATGATCTTTTGAAAAATGTGCAAAAAAACAGCAAAAAAAAAGGCGGCTATTTTGGAACGATGAAGATGTCATCGCGTCTTTTTACCATATATGGCATATTGACAAAATATCTTTTCAAGCATAGAAAATCACTGATGGCTGCCTCAATTCATATAAATGTTCAATATCTAGGTCACATCTCTTTATTTTTCATGGTATTTTGATAATTCTTTCAGCTTTCTTTAAGTTTTTCAGAGTCCTTTTAAATAAATCTTGTTTGAAAATAGTGCATCAACCCTGTTAACATCAATGCTTTTTATAAACCACAACTGCGAATTGTGTTAAGTGGATTATAATTATACAAATATTTAAAAAAAAGTTTATCTTACAAATTTTGTCAGTGTGAAAAACAGAGAACAAATCAGAATTATACCATTCCATTTCTCTGATTAATAGAGATCATAAAATTGTGCATAAAAAGCATGAATGAATACAGCACTATATATAACAAAAAGAACATTCCATGGAACACTTGCGTCACCTGCCGTGTTATATTTCAGAAAGGACAATTAAACTATAAAGTTTAAAGACAATTAGGTATTGCAATCTTTCATGAATTTATGAAGCAGATTATTTTAAAGTGTTATAAAGTTTATGAAAAGGGGCATACATTTGCAATGGCTAATTCATAAGAAAGAACTACATACAGTTTCATGACCAATAGGTCAATATTTTGCCAAGTTATGAGCTTAGGTTAGATTGCAGATTAAAGTTTTATGAAAACGGTCATAAACCTGCTGAAATGAAAGTCAAGAGTTATTGGTGATGGGTAACAAGATTCCTTGTGGTAAGATGAATATGTGTTTGAGGTTTCATGAACATAGGGAGGGCTGGGGTGGCGCATTCGGTAGCACGGCGGATTTGTAACCGGAGGTCCTGGGTTCAATCCTCCATGGTGCCACTGAGTTCCGTCGGTGTCACTTCATGGGCAAGACACTTTCCCTTAGCCCGTCCGTCGGATGGGGACGTAAACCGGGCGGTCCCATGTATCGGTCTATCCTCCGAGCATGTTAAAGAACCATAGGAATCTATTTGATAATAAGAGTAGGGCAGGTTACCGGATTCCTATGTATCCTTCCCCTCTCTCTGGGGCGGCTTTAAATAATCTATACTGTGTTGATGAGCCGTTAAACAACATTCAATTCATGAACATAGGTCAAATATTTTTTAACTTATGGCCAGTTATGAGCTTGGTCAGGTTGCAGGTTAAAGTTTTATGAAAGGGGGCATAACTCTGCATAACCCTGCCAAAATGAAAGTCTGAGTTATTAGACATGACTGTAACAACATTCCTTGGTTAAGATGAATGTGTGTGTTAAGTTTCATGAAAATAGGTCAGACATTTTTTCAATTTATGGCCAATTTTAAGGTTAGGTGTGACGGATGGACAACGACAACGGACAAAGTGATCCCTAAGTGTCTGCCATGCTACGCTGGTGACAAATACGTCAAATGGTCTTAAAGGGACACATGCCAATCTTGAGTTTTGAGGGATACATACCAATCTTGCATTGATTCTGTGACGTTTTTTCCTATCTGAACTGGTTTTGTATATGTTTTGTATACGTTTTGTATATGTTTTGTATACCTAATTCTTACAGCAGTATTAATTAAGGGAATGGATTTAGTTTTGGCGATCTAAAGTGAACGATTTTTTTTCCAGAATAGATCTATATGGATTTTTGTTTCGTTAGGAATATGTATTCACAAACAGCAAAGTGAGCAATATTCAAACAATAATTAAAATAGCTATCCCGCCAACAACAGCCAAATTTTACATCAGATGTACACCGTTTCTAAACCTACTGACGACCAGGTATATAATTATATAACTTACATATTTTGAGAATCCAAACTCTACAGACACAATATAAATAGTTTTAACCAGCCAGGCCAAATTTACCTCAAAACTGCAGCCTCGAATTAAGAGTTACCAACTCATAATTCATTTTACGCATATTCAGTCACGGGTATTTTTAGAACCCGTGAATAGGGACTTTTAATAGGCACATATACATTATTATATGACCTGAACACCTGGACAGAGTTTTGATACACTGTTGTGTAGTTTCATTTTGCCATTATTTGGCGGGCTAGTTTAAGTTTCCAAACATATACTCTTCCAAATATTCAAGTGACACTTTGCCAGTAAACATTATACAGTCAAACCTGAGTGTATTAACCCTTAACCCCCTACATATATATAATGGACTGTTCTTTCTTTGAATTAAGACCTTGCCATTTATGTGATTAAGGGTTATATATGGTGCAATGACTGATCAGCAGCTGGACATTGTAAACCCTGATCAGCATGCGGGTTACTCACAGGCTGATCTGGGTTTACAATTATAGTCGTGTTTAGCGGGTTAAGGGTTAAAAGACCACTAAACAGGAAAAGCAAATTTGGTCAGGTCACGTCTCTAACAAGAGGTCAATAACCTTGAAGCTCTACTGATAGGTTTTTGATAGCTAGATCAGCATTCCTGTGAAGTTTCATGAAAATCCGTCGAGTAGTTTTCATTATATAACTCTATGCAAACAAATATGGCCGCTGGCGGCCATGTTTGGTGTCAAATCAAAATAATTTTTGACAAGGATCAACATCATACTGATCATTTTAGAAAAAATCCCATATCAATATCACTTATAGTTTTCAGGAAGTAGTCGCTACAAACTTGTATTTTGAAAAACTATTTTTAGCCATGTCGGCCATCTTGGATTTCTGGCCGACCTGAAATTTTGCTAGGATCAATTAGACATCAAGAGCAACATTCCTGTGAAGTTTCATGAAAATCCGTGGAGTGCTTACAGAGGAGTAGTCGCTACAAGTTTTTACTAGATAACTCTGTGTAAACAAAGATGGCTGCTGACAGCCATGTTTAACATCGAATCAAAACAATTTTTGACAAGGACCAACATCATGTCATGCTGATCATTTTAGAAAAAGTCCCATATCAATATCACTTATAGTTTTCAAGAAGTAGTCGCTACAAACTTGTTTTTTCAAAATCTATTTTTAGCCATGGCGGCCATCTTGAATTTCCGGCCAACCTGAAATGTTGCTAGGATCAATTAGACATCAAGAGCAACATTCCTGTGAAATTTCATGAAAATCCGTCGAGTAGTTACAGAGGAGTAGTCGCTACAAGTTTTTACTAGATAACTCTATGTAAATAAAGATGGCTGCTGACATCCAATCAAAATGATTTTCGACAAGGACCAACATCATGTCATGCTGATCATTTTAGAAAAAGTCCCATATCAATATCGCTTATAGTTTTCAAGAAGGAGTCGCTACAAACTTGTTTTTTGAAAATCTATTTTTAGCTCTATCTAAACAAAGATGGACGCTGATAGCCATGTTTAACGTCGAATCAAAATGATTTTCGACAAGGACCAACATCATGTCATGCTGTTAGAAAAAGTCCCATATCAATATCACTTAGAGTTTTCAAGAAGTAGTCGCTACAAACTTGTTTTTTAAAAATCTATTTTTAGATTTGGCGGCCATCTTGGATTCCACATCAACATGATATTTTGCTAGGATCAAAAAGATTTCATGGGCAACATTTCTGTAAAGTTTCATGAAAATCCATTCAGTAGTTTCAGAGGAGTAGTCGCTACAAAAAAAGTTTACGGACGGACAGACGGACGAGGCCATCAATAAAAATATGTTTGTTTGCCGTGCTCCGACCGACTCACCCGATTCGGCCGCGACTCAAAACATTTTAATGACCTCTTGCCGAAAAAAAATATTTAAATAAAAAAAACAAAAAAAACTTTTTTTTTATTTTTATTTTTTTATTCAAATGATAATTTTATTAGCCAGAGTTGTTAATCATCTAATCTGGATTGCAAAGGTTATCAAAAAGTTGCCTTAGTACAGAAATGGCATAATATATGCGAACAATATATATAAAAAAAATATCTAAAAATAAAACTTTTTCCTACATTAAATACACATGAATAAAATAATTATGTGCAAGTCCTTGTGTTTAGTTTTAATAACCTATGCCCTAACATCGTACTAGGGCCTTTACAGTGTTGTAGATGGGTAAGCTTTTGATGTAATAATAAAAAAAAAAATAATAAAAAAAAAAAAAAAAAAAATCCCTACCTACCTACCTCGATCACATGACATGATACCTCGATCACCCAGATACATGACATGATACCTCGATCACCCAGATACATGACATGATACCTCGATCACCCAGACACATGACATGATACCTCGATCACCCAAACACATTATTTAGAGCCGCCCCAGAGAGACAGGGGAAGGATACATAGGAAGCTGGGAACCGTGCCATACTCTTACTATCGATAGATTCCTATGGTTCTTTAACGTGCTCGGAGGATAGATCGATACATGGGACCGCCCGGTTTACGTCCCCATCCGAAGGACGAGGCTAAGGGAAAGTGTCTTGCCATAGAACACACCGACGAAACTCAGTGGCACCATGGAGGATTGAACCCGGATTGCTACCTACCTACTCACCCTCAAAATTCTGGGTAGGAGCACAGCAAACAAACAATTTTTTATTGATGGCCCGACGGACACCGCACCATGGCATAAACTCTGCTGATCTCTGATCAGTAGAGCTAAAAAAGGGACGCCTTGAGTTTTAAGACAAATCAAGACAGTCGTCCTTTAATACTGAATTGGTGGTCCAGGGCTAAATATTTTCAAGAAAATTGGAAGGAAAAAAGAGTGTGATTTTCGCTATTTAGGGGAATGTTTTTTAAGGGACAATTTTCATTAAAATGTATGTTTTAGGTATAATATTGATCAGGTAATGAATTTATCAACTATTTTAATATACAAACTACATATAATAGTCTGTCACTTTTATTGAAAAAAATAAAAAAAGTTTAGTTTCTTTCCGTGTGTGTGTGTAATTCTAAGGTTTATAGTCCGTCCGCCAACGAACACGTCAAGGTATACCTGACGCGATGGGCACAATAGAGTCTGGACTTTTTTTTTTAGTTTCTTTCCGCCAGAATTTGGAAAAAAATAGAGGTTATTGCATTTGGAATGAGGCCTATCTCAGTCTGACATCTCCATCGATAATTCATGGAACTAAATGATGGGATACTTTACTCAGTGCCCCCCGATTATCGTTTACTGGATCATTTATTTCCTTATATAACTCTTTAATACTGGTCTAATCCTGCTGATCAATAATGAGGAATTCCCCCGATATCCTTCAGTCTGGCATGAGGACGCTTGTGTGAGTGGTTTAACGTTGCTTTTAACAATCTTTCAGTCATATCATAAAGGTGTCTACTTGTAGTTAGTGTTGGGAATCAGCTGAAAATCCATGATCGATCATCGGAATATTTAATCGACCTATGATCGATCATTAATCGATTAAACATGACTGCTAAATATAACACAAGTGTAATCCTTTTTCAGACTATAATAAAGAAGAGAAACATATTTCAAGTAAAGCAGCTGAATGAAACTGACCAGCATTTATTTGAAGTATAAGTTGGGATACCACTCTGGAGATATAATAATGTGATTACTGATACTTGTTGCAAAATTGTAATATTTTAGTACAATTAAGAGAATGAAATAATTTAAGCCAATATTTTTCAACAACCGAGTGAAGTTGATCATGAAAAAAATTGTCATCGATTAATCAAACTAAAGGCTTAACTGATCGATTATCGATTCAATTCATTAATCAGAACACTACTTGTAGCAGTGAGCTCAATGCTCAACTTTATAATGTGCCACACTGGAATACCTATAGTCCCAGACACATGACATGATATCTCGATCACCCAGACACATGACATGATACCTCGATCACCAAAACACATGACATGATACCTCGATCACCCAGACACATGACATGATACCTCGATCACCCAGACACATGACATGATACCTCGATCACCAAGATACATGACATGATACCTCGATCACCCAGATACATGACATGATACCTCGATCACCCAGATACATGACATGATACCTCGATCACCCAGACACATGACATGATACCTCGATCACCAAAACACATGACATGATACCTCGATCACCCAGACACATGACATGATACCTCGATCACCCAGACACATGACATGATACCTCGATCACCAAGATACATGACATGATACCTCGATCACCCAGACACATGACATGATACCTCGATCACCCAGATACATGACATGATACCTCGTTCACCCAGATACATGACATGATACCTCGATCACCCAGACACATGACATGATACCTCGATCACCCAAACACATGACATGATACCTCGATCACCCAGACACATGACATGATACCTCTATCACCCAGACACATGACATGATACCTCGATCACCCAGACACATTGACATGATACCTCGATCACCCAGATACATGACATGATACCTTGATCACCCAGAATTAAGACCAGTCCATTTATGTGACAAAGGAGTGTTTTGGGGAAAATGACTGATCAGCAGCCAGATATTGTAAACCCTGATAAGCCTGTGAATTACCCGTAGGCTGATATGGATTTACAATGAATGCAAAGGCTATTATAGTCATGATAAAGGATTAGACAGCTATTATTAAACTGTACAAGGTAAGAGCCCTAAAAAATTACTGATATTTTTGCAAATTTTGAGCCATTATATAACTAGTATTAATGCAAGCATCCACATGAGTTTAAGTTACTCCTGATCCAAAAAGGCATAATCTAAAACAATGAGGATCTAACATATAATAGGTGAATCTTTTTCAAACATTGTAATGCATTGAACTCTCCATCAAAATAAAACACAGTTTCTGCATCAACTGAGTTCCAGCGATCAAGCTAAATTAATAACTGTTACACAAATATCAAATTCAACTAAAATAAAATCATATACCAACTTGTGTCACATCCCAAAAACATACATTCAGTTTTTATATGACAATTTTACAACATATTACATATCCATGGTCACCAAACCATAGTAAATTCCGCCAACCAATGAATGTTAAGTGAACAGCGGATTTCACCAACATGTTGAGTTCACTCTAGTGGCAAATTAACAAGTAAATTACAAAATATTCGAGCCTATGAGTCAAGTTAAAGGGCGTAGAAATTCCACTTTCTTTAAAGGGACATAACAATTTTGTTTTAAAAACCTGTGCCATGCAAAGTCCCGTTAGTCTTTTTAAATAACTTGAACATTTGTAAGTTCACTCTTGTGGCAAATTAACAAGTACTGTATAATCCCTAATAAACGCCCCCGGGGGCATAACATTTTTGAAAAGGTGGGGGTGTTTATTTGAGACCAAAAATACATAATTTAACTTGTAAATCTGATTGACATTTCTGATTTAATGATTTTCTCCAAAGTTTGCGTCAATCTGTCGTATTTTAAGTTTTCTAGTGATTTTGTGTGTTCCATTGTGAATTAATGATAAAATGGGGGTGGGGGTGGGAGAGGTTTATAAGGGGTGTGGGGGCATTTATTAGGGATTATATGGTAAATTACAAAATATAGGTGCTTATGAGTCAGGTAAAGGGTAGAGAATTTGTACCTTCTTTAACCCTTTACCCGCTACATATATATAATAGACAGTTCTTTATTTGAATTAGGATCGACCATTCCATTTATGTGACAAATGGGGAAAATGACTGATCAGCAGGTGGACATTGTAAACCCTGATCAGCTTGCGAGTTTTAATAAAAAATAAAGATTGCCGTGTGTCCCTTGAATTCCATTAAGCGGTAGGAAATAAAACATCTTTTTTACTGACAAAATAACCCGTTTAAAATATACAAGTAAAGTAAAAAGTTGATTGATTAATAAATCCTGAGGATTATTTTGAACGCTTGATATTACGTCATGATTACCGCGAGTCCCGTTAATCTAAATCCCGTGGCCAGGATGATAAAGACCCTGTGTTTGAAACCTCCTCGCCTCTCACCACTTCGGGTTCGAATCCCGCTGGCAGTTTGACTGTTGATTCTTACCTGATGGCAGGAGGTATACATACCGGATGGCAGGAGGTATACAGCAATGGTTATTTCCGGGAAAAGTGGGTGGTCTGCCTCCACCACAAAAAAGTCAAGCGTTATATAAATATGGCCTTAAATGTGCTGAAAATGATGTAAAACTCAATTCACAACCTTTTAATCTTATAATTCTCGGCTCCTAGCAACATATTGCACATACATTATAGATCTTGACATATATTCATGCCATCTGAAGGTGTGTTGTTTACATAAGGACCGAAGATTTAATCTATTTACTATTACAGGAGAAAGTCAGAACACATTTTAAAATAGCTCAAATAAATAATTAACTGATCTTAGTCAACCAAGCGTTTGATACTTCTATTGCATAATCAACTTCAAACACCGGATTATAACTTTGTTTTGAAATTATATAATTTTCTTTTGTTATTTTGAAGTCTAAATTTAGAGAAAGCGACAAAGAGTTTTTAATACATTTGTTGCATTTCTGAAAAATGGATACTTGGCATCAATTCCCTAAGGATAGCTTGGGCGTCACAAACTAGGGTTGTCGCGTGCACCACACACTAGTAATGTCTAGTGCATTACACCAGGATTGCCATTTGCACCACCCACTAGGGAGGTCACGTGCACCCCACCCTAGAGAGGTCACATGCACCAAACACTAGGGAGGTCACATGCACCACACACTAGGGATGTCACATGCACCACACACTAGGGTGGGCATGTGCACCACACAATAGGGATGTCACATGCACCACACACTAGGGATGTCACATGCACCAAACACTAGGGAGGTCACATGCACCACACACTAGGGAGGGAGGTCATGTGCACCACACACTAGGGATGTCACATGCACCACACACTAGGGAGGTCACATGCATCACACACTAGGGAGGTCACATGCACCACACACTAGGGAGGTCACGTGCACTACACACAAATGTCATATGTACTACACACTAGGGATGTCATATGCACCACACATGAATGTCACATGCACCACACACTAGGGATGTCACATGCACACTAGTGAGGTCATGTGTACCACACACGAATGTCACATGCACCACATACTGGGGATATCACATGCTCCACACATTAGGGATGTCACATGCACCACACACTAGGGATGTCACATGCACCACACACTAGGGATGTCACATGCTCCACACACTAGGGATACCACATGCACCACACACTAGGGATGTCGCTTAATTGCACCACACATTAGGGATGTCGCATGCACCACACTCTAGGGATGTCACATACAACACATATTAGGGATGTCACATGCACCACACACTAGGGATGTCACATGCACCACATACTAGGGATGTCACATGCACCACACATAAGGGATGTCACATGCACCACACACTAGGGATGTCACATACAAAACACACTATGGATGTCATATGCACCACACACTATGGATGTCACATGCACCAAACATTAGGGATGTCACATGCACCACACATTAGGGATGTCACATGCACCACACATTAGGGATGTCACATGCACCACACATTAGGGATGTCACATGCACCACTCACTGGGGATGTCACATGCACCACACACTGGGGAGGTCATGTGCACCACACATGAATGTCACATGCTAAACTATTGCATAAAGTTTCAGTTAATCTACAGGTAATGATTTATATATTAGGCTGCAGTTGAATGTTTTTGTGGACTGTATGTAAAACTAGAAATGTGTCCTTAGACACGAATGCCCCCGCTGGAAGCTATTGATTGAAAAAACTAGAAGGGTGTTCTACGGAACACTTGAGTCGCCTGCCGTTGTGCTTATTACAGCAAGTACAATCTAACTAAGTTTTAAGACAGTGGGATACAATCCTTCATGAATTATGGGTAGTTTTTTTTAAAGTACTGAAGTTTCTGAAAATAGGCAAACATCTGCACTGGACAACTGATAATGAAAAACTGTATAAAGTTGCATGACCATAGGTCAATACTTTGCCAAGTTATGAGCTAGGTGATGTTGCCGGTTAAAATTATAAGAAAAGGGGCATAACTCTGCTGAAATGAAAGTCAGAGTTGTTGCTCATGTGTAACAATATTGTGTGTGGTAAGATGAATATGTGTGTGAAGTTTCATGAACATAGGTCAAATACTTTGCAAGTTATGGCCAAGGTTAGGCTGCAGGTTAAAGTGTGACGGACCGACGGATGACGATAGATGACGGACAAAGTCATCCCCAAGTGTCTGCCATGCTACGCTCGCGACACAAAAATCATTTACGGACAAGATAAATTAGTCTAGATAAATAATTATTATAAAATCAGTAAAGGGCCATAACTCTGCAGATAAGTTCAATTCTAAGACTTCATACTGATTATTCCTACCAAGTATCGCCAAAATCTGTTGAGAAGTTCAGGAGGAGTACCGTAGTCTGGACAAAAAAAAAATGGGTTATAGAAACAGTATAACTGGATTACTGTAATTGACAAGGAACAGTCTGTTTAAAGTTTCATCACCACAGGTTAAATATTTGCCAGTTAGGATGCAGGTTAGGTTGTATGGTAAAACGCAGTGATTCTTTTTACACTTTTGGGAACGGTACCGGTACCTATTCAATTGACATGTCGCCAGTACTTAAGATATCTCCGCCCTATTGTTGATGTCGGAGTATATTGACAATAGTTTATGTAATATAGCTGCACATGCTTTATAAACATGCTGTTGTTTGTCGGAGGTATCGTTCTGGTTTGAATTTGGCTGAAATGGATAAATGATTGACAACTGGCGGCATGTTAATTGGGAAAAATTGCGTTATTTTCCCTTAAATTGGGAACGTTTCACTATCAAACACTGCAAATCAATAGTGTATGCTTAAATACTTTACAATCACATTCTCTGGTAGTATTTCATTACAATCACCTAAAACAATATGTACTCCCTTCTACTGTTTTAAGTTTTGCATTTGTATTAAAAAAAAAAAATGTTATTGGGGTGGGATGCGGGTGTCTGACCAAATTTGACATTTCAGAATGTCTCGTAAGGGGGAACCATGCCTTAGTTAGGGAATTCTTCATCGGTGTATGTCTCACACCCAGTGTTTTACGTGTGAAACTGTTTTGTGAATTTATTTGGTTATGCATTCTGCACACTTAGGTTTATAATCAATTTTTATTTATATAGCCAAATTGTAAGCCATTTAACAGACAATGCAAGAATATTTATGTCTGTCTATACGCACTGTATATACGTTTACGATTTTACCAGGAAAACAATAACCTGTTGCAAAAACGTGTTCAGCCCAAGGGCCTTCTTCAGTTGCTATAAAATCTCAACCTATTCCTTTTATAGCGTTCTTAGTTCAATATATTATTTATAAAGATTTCAAAATCATTGCCATATGGATTGGATGTTTCATATATTTGTAACTCACGTGCCAAGGTTACTGACTATACTCTAATAATGTCACTTTCTTGGGCAGATTATTAGCAAGGGAAATATTTAATGTGTCGTATATATTTACGTAACTAAATCCTGTTTCTATATGTTGGATTCTGGGTTGGCAGCAGATTATATTGTCAATCGTAATCACATAACAATTGCGTTATAAATATGATAAATATGGCTTGACGCTGGGTTAGTACCAGACTATATGAAGTCAGCCAATGAATTATTCAGAAAGAATAAGCATTAGGTCAATGAATATTATTTGATAACTATTGTTTTAGTTGTATTTGCCAAAAAGCAGAAGAGTACCTAAATATTTTAGGAACCAACAGTCAGAATGAAAACATTCGAAGTCACAGTCGCAAATACAACTACAACAATAGTTATCAAATAATGTTTATTGACCGAATGCTTTTCTTTCTAAATATTTCATTGGGAACAGTCTGGTAAAAAACAGTTTAAGCAGGTATTTTTGAAGTACAAAGAGATACTATCAGAAGCTGAATAGCTATAATAAACGGGTACTTAACCCCGATTGACAGTAATATATGTACTTCCAAAATAACGCTACGATTTCAACAATTATGATAGACATTTAAACGGCTGATTTAATATAGCTGGTACCAACCCAGCATCAGTCGTACAATTTAAAATAGGCTTAAGAAAATAAATAATAACAATACAGAAGAGGCAATTTACTGACTGTTCTATTTTTAGTAACATGAAACACTTTTAGCACGATTATAACTGAGTTATAACCTTTTAAACAGATGATAAAAAGTTGACTTAGTGAAATTTTGATAAAATAGGTATGTATGACCTAAATAAATAATAAATTGCCTTTATGCTGAACATTGTTTCTTAGGCCAAATAAAATAATAGTTGTGTTTCCTGTTACATTGAAAAAAAAGATAGGGTAGGTAGGTAGGTGAAATCTTTTTTTTTTGGTTTTATTTTTTATTGCTAATTTAGTAGGGTAGGTAGGGATTTTTATTTTTTTATTTTTTTTTGTCCGACAATAAAACTCCTCGTGATATAGAGCAAGTTCACACTCTTTAATATCACCTACTTTGTGACATATTTTGTATAACCTTAATAAATGGTGCTGAAACTGGTGCCGGACAATTCCTGCCTCGTCTTGTGTTCTATATCACTATGTATATTACACATGTTCTATATCACTATGCATATTACATTACATTGAAATGTCAAAGGTGAAATATAAATCAAACAAATTGAAGCGCCGTTTTTTAAAACATCCTTTGATAACTTTAATTTTTGTGAATTCAGTAAATATTTTATTGCCAAGAAAGGTGTGCAAGGATATGCATTTGAACTTAAAAAACTACTATTCCATTTTACAATAATGTGTCATTATGTCAAAGATTCAAAGTTATTAAAGGCTGTTTAATAAGTTGGGGTCCACATCTGTTAAAATTATAAGTTATTGGTGATATTATATATTATAAGTTATTGGTGTTATTATAGTAATAGCTCTCTTATTTTCTGCTTCTTCGGGGTCAGACTGCACCTAGGGTGCATCTATAAACGTCCGTATGTAAAAAAAAAAAAAAAGGCACCCGAAGACGTCAAATAAATGAGACTACCTCAGACAGTGCATCCCCAACACACAGGCCGTTTCGTAGACTGCGATGACATAAATGAAAATATACTTCTTTGCGCCATTTGTGTGTTGAACAGAACATACATAAATTTTGAACATGTATACATAAATTAATAAAGTCTGTTACTCGACAGCACAAAAATAGTATGTCAACACAAAATATAACAATGCGTAATGTCCGGTAAGTTTTGACTGAACGATAACCCAGGTTAAAATACGCGCTGTTTATGTACATTTCGCCGATTTATAAATATTTAAATTATCCTCATTAAAATTATATTTCTTGGTTCTTTAAAACGTGCGTAAAACAAAATTAACAAACAACAAAAACAAATAAAAAACAAAGTCAACAAACACAAATAAAGTCAATTTTATTTTTGCCGATTTTTATATTTTTCACATGTTTGACCGCTAGCACTTGTTTTATTTCAGTTCGGTCTAATTAACCGGTAATCAATCAGAAGCCGGTAGCAATCAATTAACCAATTAATCCAGTGAGGTCATAATAGTCTCCACCCGCAAAAAGCATCATAAACTTCAAAGATAATCGTTAAATTATTAACACAATAGCCGCAATTAGATTACACAATGACACCATTTATAGACAGTCTATTTCCGCACACAAGCTGTGACAGCAGCCAGCGAATTTGATTGGTCGAGAGGCGATCAAGGTCGTCAGCCAAGGTGTCAATCACTTATGCAGTGCGTGCTGATGTTTGGGCTATCGAAAATAGGTACGTGTGTATTGGATTGATGCTTGGAAGCAAATACACGCGCGTCATAAAAACGCACAGGTGGTAAATTAGCTGCGTCAGAATTGGGTCAAATTGAATTTCCATGCATCAAAACGCGTGTGTACGCGTCTATTGAGAACCCTGATATCTATCAACTCAATCAGGCGCCTGCCTGACGGGAGACGGTATATTACGGAATCCATTACGGACGGGGGTCGGCTTGATTTTTTTAAAAAAAAAATTGGAATGCAATAAAAACCATAGGGTAGGCGGGAATTTCTAGGGTAGGTCGGGTAACCGGAAACACAACTATTATTTTGTTTGGCCTTATTTAGGGCATCAAATTAAAGGCATGCATGCGAGAGGCCCAAGAAGGCCTGTGGACGCTCTACTGGCTGATATGGTTTTTATAACATCAATGAAGCGAGTGACTATTGTCTTAAAGAGGCAAAATATAGCATTTTTAACTAAATCAAGAGCCATAACTCCACTGTTACTGGTCCGATCTGGCTGGTTTTCGAACTTGTTCGAGCTTTTATTGACAGTAACAATCTGGTAAAGTTTGGTAAAGATCGGATGAAAAATGAAGGGCATATCGTCTTAACAAGGCAAAATGTAGCATTTTTAACTAAATCAAGGGCCATAACTCCGCTGTTACTGGTTCGATCTGGCTGGTTTTTGAACTTGTCCGAGCTTTCATTGACAATAACAATCTGGTAAAGTTTGGTAAAGATCGGATGAAAAATGAAGGCCCTATCGATTTAACGAGGCAAAATATAGCATTTTTAACTAAATCAAGAGCCATAACTCCACTGTTACTGGTCCGATCTGGCTGGTTTTCGAACTTGTTCGAGCTTTTATTGACATTAACAATCTGGTAAAGTTTGATAAAGATCGGATGAAAAATGAAGGCTCTATCATCTTAACGAGTTAACAGTTAACTGACGGACGGACGACGGACAACTCAGCATCCCATAAGCTGTGCTGGCCTTTGGCCAGTAGAGCTAAAAATCAGCTGTGCTGGAGGGTGTGCTTGGTATTGACTGAAAACTGCTGAAACTGATCACAAATGCCCCTTTTGAAAAGAAAAAGCCTTGTGTGAGGTTCTTAAACTGATTTAGACTCTTCAGACTTACTTTGAGTTTTATTAAGGGTTCAGTCCATTTGTAATGGACAACGTGATTCCATTATAGCCTACCTTCACTTTGTGAAAGCAGCGGTATAAGAAAAATATATATTCAAAATGGGTGCATTAAAAACTTCAAAACTGGGGGCCAATTTTGCCCCTTATCGTAACTAGTCCTTCGGATAATATTCAGATATGATCACTGACACAGTCTGCCTCATCCCTGTTAAAGACAAGTTAAATACGACTTACTTGTTCCGTGTTATATTTTCAACTGTTCCCATCTCTCTTCCTTTTTCTGCTATGATTGTTTTTCCATCTGTCAAGAAACAGGCAAACAAAAATAAAGTGTTTTTACAATGCATATATATATTGCAGATGAGTACATGTAACTAATATTGATCTGAAAACAGGCGCCGACTTTTCTTAAGTTGCAGTTGCCATCAATCAACATTTTAACGTTCCTTTACAAATAATGACGCAATGCAACTGCTGAAATTGTAGAATCATTATTGATGCATGTGAATTTTATCTGCACCCGTAATTAGATTTTCTAGCAAATGTGTAAAAAGATTTGCAACAAATTTTGTTCTGTATGAAATTGTTGCATGAACATTCAAAAACACCCCAACTTTATGACAGCAGCCCTTGTTTAAAATATCCTAAAAAGGGTCTTGAAGATTTACCTGCTACATCTTCTCCCTCAGGGTAATGCTTGCCGCTGGCTGGTCTCTTCAAATATCCTGTACAACTGCCAATATATTCTCCATTTTCTAGCATCAACTCCTCTGTCTCAGACATGGCTTGAATTGTTGATACATTTTCCTTTTTACAAACATTCTGTATATGAAGATCTGAATTACTTTCCTTTGTTGTATCACAGTTATCCCCCTTGACACCACTGCATTCTGGGATACTATATTGTGATAAGTCCTTTCCTAAATGAACACAAGCAAATCCACAAGAAGGATGGCATAAACTCTTCAAACCACTTTCGCCAGAATTAGTTTTTCGCAAGTTTGGCAATCTTTTACGATAATTTGCAAACTTGGATTTCATAAAATCTTTCCCTCTGGCTAAAGCATCTTTGGCTCTGCTTAGTTTTGATTTGTTTCCGGAACTCAACTTCTTGAAGTCTTCACAAGTCTGAAAGTTATCATAGCTTTCAAGTTGAAACTCTCTAGCAGAAAAGAACGTACCACAACTTTCCGCCGTGTAAAAACTCGCTACATCAGAAAAAGTACTGTTCTTACTTGAAAATCTAGATTCAGATAAAATCCTCGGAGTCCACTTTAATGTTTTTCTGCTTAAACTTTGTGTGACTGCAGCAGTATTTGCAGGTGCATTTTCCAATGAATAAAATGAGTCATATATTGAATGCTCTGAATCAGATTTTTGCCTTTTGTCATCAAATAATTTCAGTTCCTTTACGTTTCCGATATCTCTGCCATCAGCAGCAATTTCATCAAGATTATCGTCCAAATCAGCTTCTAACTGACCTTTAAGAGTAATTAAACTGTCGTCTTCACTTTGTACATCAAATCCTCCTGTTTTAAAGTTTAAATCCTCATCAGCTTGGGTATAGGATATTTCATAATCACCGACTGACGACTCGGAATTGTCATCATCTAGGTCATCAAATTCATCTTCCGATTCACCTACAGAATACTGTGTACAGAATTCTTCACATATATTATCTGTAGCAGTGTTAACAGAATCGGTGTCCACATTCACACATAAACTATCATTTGTTGCTTCACTTCCTTCGTTTTGCTTGTCTTGTTCAGTTTCAAGTTCTTGTTTCAGATTTTCTCCAGCGCAACCTTTTGAATTATATAGTTTCTCCACTGCTAAATCAGCTGTTGTGACTGTTATACGAACAGTTTCAGCATCTTCTAATCTATCTTGTTTGTCTTTGAAAACTTCTTTATTTTCTCTATCTGTTGACTTACTTTTCCTTTTGTCATTCAAGTCCCTAAATTCTTCATTAACTTCTTTCACAACTTTTTCATTTTCATCAGCATGATCTAAATCAACAAATTTGTTTCCAAATATGTGCACATCTTCTCTGTTCAAAACACCTTTTTCTAAACTTGAAACTGCTTCATTGATTTCACTCACTTTATTACCACTTAAAGCTGTACATTCAGTATGAGAACCTTCTGCAGTAGAAACAACCTCTCCACATCTACATTTATTTGAAGAAGGAATTGAATCTTTACAATCGGCTAATTTATTATTGGTATCCCCACAGCTGATATTTTGACGTTTGCCTAGCAATACAGGCTCACATTCATCTGATGTAAGTTCACTTGTATCCTGATAAGTATTTTTATTTAAAGCAGTATTTTTATTTAAAGCAGGTTCATTTAATTCAAGATGAACACTTGTTGCGACTTTTGACTTCTTTGAATGAGTTGAGCATTTAACACTCTTTACGACGTTGATCGATAAATTGTTTTTTCCAACAGAATCTGAAGAAATTATTTCAGGAGATTTTTTGTGTTCTTTCGTTGACTTATGGATGACTGGATGTTTGATATTAACTTTGACTTCTACAGGAAAGGCAACTGTCTCAGCTAAGTCATGTGACTCCTTTGAACCAATAGAATTACTGCTTTCACTAAATGTGCATGTTGTGTGCTTATCTAGTTCACCGTGTGATGTACTGCACACGTGAGATGGCGTCAAAGATGAAAGGTCAACAACTGTGTCACATGATGAGGTAGAACTAATCAAACTGTCAGCAGCTTGGTCATGAGACTGAGGTAAATTGTTATGTAACTTATCCTCACTTCTGAAATAATCAGTTTTAGTAGGGAAGGTGTGTGGAGTAATGGAAGACGGGGATTTAGACGCATCCACACACTCCTGCCTCACATGTTCACTGTTGTTTTTGTCAAGGTCTGCTGAGATGTATTTCTCCACATTTGTTTGAAAGTAGTCCTGGTGAAGGGCTTCACATTTTGAAGGCGGGTGAAGTGGTGATGTGGCTTTCTGCTTGTGTCTTGACTTTGTACCATGATCTGAAAAGGGATATTTATTTCATATAAAACTTAAATTACAACTGTTGTAAATACTTAAACAAGAGCTGTCGGAGAACAGCGCAGCTTGACTATTTGATTTTTCAGAGAATAAATTATATAGCCAGTATATAACATCAGAAAACAAGCCTAAAACAATGTGGAGTGGGGTTGTGGGGAGGGGCGGGTATAGAAACTTGGGCCGATATAAAATTATTGTTTGAATCACATACAAATTTATAATATTAAAATTTGGGGCAGGGTGTGAAATTTTAATCCAAAATTGCTGTCATTTTAAAGAAATTTGTGGTCGAAAGGCAACTCAGGGAGGGAGGGGATATCTGGCAATTTTTATTGTGGTCTCATCTCAGTTTATTTTTATTGATATTTGATCTGTGTATCTGCATTTAATCTAAATAGTTTTATAATTATGTAAATGATTGCGTTCAAATTAAAATTTTAATATCCAAATAATGGAAGATAAAATTAAATGGGGGTGTGGGAAACCAATTCCAAAATTTAGTTGAGCTAGGACAAGAAATGTAAGCGATATAGACCTGTAAGTACACATTTTAAGGACTATCAGAATTTGGGTTCCATGGGAGCCCAGGGGTTACTGGAACCAACATTCCTTAAGCAGCCCTTAAGATATTAAATGCTACATGGAAGCTCATGGCCAAATTTGAAAGGTAAGAGATATAGACTTGTAAACAGAGGTTACACGCAAACCTTGATGTGTGACGCCGACACCGGGGTGATTACATAAGCTCTTTTTTTCGAATAGTCGAGCTAAAAACATAATTATTTTTAGAACCAGTATGTGATATTCTCTACATTAATGGATTTTTAACAGTTTAAAGAGAATTAATTTATCCTGAACTTCCTTTTTTTTTTTAAATTCTCATATTTTTCCTCCAAAAGTAGTATATTATTTTCATTTTGAATCGCACATTTGAAAACGCAACACTTTGTTACGTTTTTTTTAATAATATAAGCTACATTAATTTTAGTACTGCGCTCAAAGTAACAAGTTAAACCCTTATAAACATTTTAATCAAATATAACCACAGGAGTTTCCATAAATTTCTATAAATGTCATGCACTTTCTTTAAAGATACTTCATTTCAAAATCTGACTTTATAAGAAAAGTTAATTTAAATGCAAATCAAGTAGAATGAATAGATGAAATTCAACATAAGTGCTAGACAAACATGTAAAACTAGGACATCAAACAAGCTATACTACATCCAAAACATGTACATGATAACAGGAGACAAAGGCATGTGTGCTTAAATAAGCCATAAACGAGATATAATACTTGGCATTCACTGGGTACATTAATGCATACTACATGCATTTAAATATCTTGACTTTCTGGATTTTACAGTTCAATAATGTGTCTGAAGAACATACACCATTTCCAACACATTATGCATGATAAATGAGCAATTTATTCATAATTAAAGTTTACCATAAGTCATGGTCATATATGGTACATAAAGTATTTTTCTACTGGTTATACTGCTTGAACATCTCAGTCAAATAAGTTCCAAGTTTGCACAAGGTATTTTTAAACGAAGAAATACCTACTTTGTACATTTAGCTAACTAGCCAAACATTTCAGAAATGTAAACACCGGAAGGAAACAACACCTAACATGTTGACATTCGTCAAAGGAAATCCACTTGCTTTGTATGAATTAAGTTAACAATTTTGTATAAAATCCACTATATTGTGTCACCTCAGAGTAATCCTCACTCAGTGTAATCCTCATGGGAAAGTAACCACTTTTTGTTTTATATACGGCTATATTTAAACAATTCACATTCATAAAATTTTATTTTTCTATTTTTAACTGTGGCGGCCATCTTGAACTTCCGGCCGACCTAAAAAAAGTCCATGATATCAACTAGACATCAAGAGCAACATTCCTGTGAAGTTTCATGAAAATACATTAAGTAGTTTCAGAGGAGTAGTCGCTACAAATATTTACTATAAAAACTCCATGTAAACAAAGATGGCCAAAGGCGAATCAAAATAATTTTCGACAACGATCAACATCATGTGATGCTGATCATTTTAGAAAAAGTCCCAAATTAATATCACTTACAGTTTTCAAGAAGTAGTCGTTACAAACTTGTTTTTAACAAATCTATTTTTAGCCGTGGTGGCCATCTTGAATTTCTGCTAGGATCAACTAGACATCAAGAGCAACATTCCTGTGAAGTTTCATGAAAATCCGTAAAGTAGTTTCAGGATTCGTCAAAGGAAAATCCACTTGCTTTGTATGAATTAAGTTAACAATTTTGTATAAAATCCACTATATTGTGTCACCTCAGAGTAATCCTCACTCAGTGTAATCCTCATGGGAAAGTAACCACTTTTTGTTTTATATACGGCTATATTTTAACAATTCTCATTCATAAAATTTTAGTAAAGAAAATGTTTTAGTTTACGTCTACATGATAAATAACCACAACATTTATAAGCTGAAAAGCTTTTAACCAACTTAAAGCTACACAGTCCCTATTTTAACTGGTAATAACTCATGAATATGAATGAGTCACGTGTGAAGTAGTTTCAAATCGACGAACACCCCAAAAGTCGGTATATAAGCAGAAATCGATGCGTAAAATTTCACATTTTTATTTAGCCTCCGTACAGATATCGATATATATATGGCTTCAGAATATATGTGATAAAAAAAAGGTTGCCCGGAACGTGATTTGAACCACAGCCTTGCACTTTGAAGCATGAACACTGAACCACTAGACCACGGCTATTTATTGGTATGTTGTAGCATTTTTAACACTAAATAGGCATTACATAATAACAAACGCGCACACACAAACTCATCAAGCGCTAAATAACAAGTCGAGATCTGGTTGTTTTGAGGCGACGTATTAGTTTCATATTGATGGCATACAGTATTACACCAGGCAATGTTAATTTGCACGTGCGACAAGATGGACTACATATTTATTGATCCATCTTGAGTTACGTTCAAATATGTTGTTATTTTGCCTCATAATAAATGGTAGTTAGTAAACTATTTTCTCAAGTAGCGTTATATATAGTTCGGTGGATAGAGCACCGGACTTGAAATCAGAAGGTCGTGTGTTCGAGCCCCAAAAGAGGCTAACTTTTTTTTATGTAACAATTACTGTTACCAGTGTATAGGTACGATGTGCAGTGGTCGATGTATATACAGTAAATGCTTTCCTGCACTATATTTGCTCGCATAAATACCCGATTTCGACATGAGCTGGTGAACATGAAGTTACAAATAAAGACACGCCTACAAAGAAGAAATTGATTGATATAGGGACTCTGTAGCTTAAGTATAAAGTCAATTCTTTCCAAGATCAATAATTGATGTTTAGTAGGTTTTAAAAGTATTGTGTGAAAAAAAAAGACAATATTTTTCTAAAATAAAACATTTTCTTTCTAAAAATATTTTGTATACCCTATTTTTTTCAGCATGTCATAGGAATCATGCATATAATTTCATTTGATCTAAACAAAAGTTTAATTTTACATCTAACGTTATATGATAACAACGTAAGCTCAAAAGCTTTTAACAGACTTAAGTATAACATCATTACTTTCAAAGATCAATAAATTGGAAATAATTGAAAGGTCAAAACCGAATGACTTTCAGTGAGCATTAATTTAAACAAAAAACAAGAGGTCAATTACAAGTTGAAGCTCTACTGATAGGTGTTGATAGCTACAGTACAGCTCACGCGAAACCCACACTTTACTCTTTCACGCCGAGTGAGGAATTCAGAAATCGCGTAATTTCGCGGAGTTTGGACGATAAAACTACGCCGAGTAGAAATCAGCTACGTGACGAACGACTAGCGTAACTTCGCCGAGATACTCCGCGTAGACAAACTCGGCATTCGCCGAGTCGCCAATTATACAGGTAAATGACCTTTTTAGCGGCCTTGAACGAACGACTAGCGTAACTTCGCGGCGATACTCCGCGTAGACGAACTCGGCATTCGCCGAGTCGTCAATTATTCAGGTAAATGACCTTTTTATCGGACTTGAATGTTTAAGTCTGAAACAATGATGAACGGCATTCGTACAGGTAATGTACATCTGCATAGATCTACGTGTTTTATTTTTATGTTTGTTTTAAATGTACACTGTGCGTGAAAGTAATAAAGTTACCTTATAGTTGACGTTTGTGCTGCTGTACTCTCAAATGCAATTAAACACAACTGTCATGAGGACGAAATAAATATTTAGTTTTAATCTGTAACGGCAACCAATGCTAGCTTCCAAACACAAAACTTAAATACACACTCTATTTCTTAGCACACGTTGTCTTACACGTTGTCAAGCGCGTTGCCATGGTCAGGACTCTGAATCAGGCGTTTTCATGTGTATTGAGCAGAGTTACGATATTGTTTACATGTACTTTACATGTACATGTCGGAGTAACCAGGTTAGATCACGCTTCCATTACACTAGTATAGATAATTAGGGACGTATCGTGGTATCGTGGTATTCTCTTGGATAAATAAAATATGTTATGTAATATGTATTCTGAGTAAAGTACAGTATATACATGTATGTAAATACATATTTCGTTTGCGTGCGTGATTGCCTTAGATGTTTTGTGGTATGAACCTACGTAAGTGGATTTTAAGACCAACTTTATAAAAATATTTGCTGATTTTGTCAAATACGAGGTTTGATCAACAAAAAAAGTTGATACTGGCCTTATAATTCCTTAATTACAAGTTATTTGAAGAAAAAAACATATTATGAATTTAGTCCGTCCATTGACAATTTCCTTGACATACGAAAATGTTCAAAAGTATGGTGTGTGTTTTTTATGAACTGCACCTGCCGCAATCCGTCGCACCAATAATAATACATAATGAAATATTTAACACTGGCACTGCAGTAGGCCATCTATTTATAAAAATGATGTAAAATTATCCTTTAACCTAGTAACCAGGGCATCCATTATTGTTAACAGAGGTTTGGTCGTAGAAACACTTAAAAAAAGTATAAAAGTCGAACAGGAAAAGCAGCTTCCCCAGAATACAGTTAACTCTAAAACACGCAAAACGACAAACATGAACGGAAATGTTAATATGGAATATGACGTCAAAAACACACAAAAAAGGTTGACAATAGGGCTGTCGTCTTCAAACGGTCAGTGGAAAAAAAGACTGGGGTTTAAACCAGGTTCTAGGGTGCACCAAACCTCACAAACCCTACTGTCATCCCAAACTCGAAGCTAGTTTTGAGAGCATAACTCATTCCTTCTGATTCATATGGTGTAGTCTAGTCGATATATCGCAACATCTACATCATTCTTGGTTTGTGATCACTCAGTTACATATTAACATCTGCTAACAAACACTAAACTATTGTGAATTAATAAGAAAAACACTAAACTATTGTGAATTAATAAGAAACAAAAAACACAGAGTCCTCATGTTTTAATATACAAGCATGTTTTATTTGTGATATTGTGAATACTGTTACTAGTAACAATGACATTTAGAGCTACTAAACAAGGAAGATATTTGCTTCCTGGTTCAGTACGACGTCCACAAGAAGCACCAAATCCGCACGAGCGGCTTTTTTTAGAACGTCGGAAAAGGTAAGACATTTTGTACACATTTGTATGATTACACAAAAGTAATTAAATTGGTCTAAAGACATCGCCCTGGCGATTTCCTCTATTCACGAATTAAATCGTAGTTGTAGTGGGAGGGTAATTATTTTTTTTACAATTGTGTCTACCTGCATCTATTGTTTTTTTTTCTTATCGATGTTTAATAATGATCTTACACGAGTGCCTGATTAATATTGATTTATCAAACGAGTTGGATACTGCGTCCATTAAGTTATACCAAGCAGCATTTTACGCGATTTACATATTCCAAAAGTAATTAAAATTAAATCGTAGTTTAGTCGGAGGGGGACTTTTTTTTAATAGTGTCTACCTGCATCTATTGGATGTTATCGATGTTTAATAATGATCTTACACGAGTGCCTGATTAATATTGAATTTATCAAACGAGTTGGATAAAATTATATGATGTGAGGCTATGCGAGAATTTTATCCAAATTGTTCAATAAATTCAATATATAGTGAAAGGGATCTCGTTGCATGATTTCCGTAATCCATGATGTTTTTTTACAATTGTGACTACCTGCATCTATTGTTTTGTTTCCTTATCAATGTGTAATATTTAATGATCTTACACGAGTGCCTGATTAATATTGAATTTATCAAACGAGTTGGATACTGCGTCCATTAAGTTATACCAAGCAACATCTTACGCGATTTACATATTCCAAAAGTAATTGAATAGGTCTAAAGACATCGCCCTGGCGAATTCCCTTATTCACAAATTTAACAAAAGTAAAACGGAAATAAGCCTGAATATTTTTACATATAACTTGCAGTTGAATATGTCTATACACTTTTATCTAGACTGTGCTATACTTGAATATTAAATATAAAACGTGTGTATTGATCTATGCCATACTCATAGCGGGGGCACGCGGGTATACAATAGGAAATGAAATTAATCTGATTGCACTATCTTTTCGTCATCTCCGATACTATTCTGCACATAATCAACAGATACATGTACATGACATGATGTACGAACTTGTGCACCGATATAAATCTATTTGCTGATCAAACTTTTACCTGATAAGAAAGTTGTAATATGTTTAGAGAGCAATATATTGCACTGAATTGCCAATTCCGATTGGTAGACCTCTACTTGTTTTTATCAATATAATCTTGCTTCATAATTTGATTAAAACTCCTCGTCACAATCAAGCATTTGTTGTGTGCGCGTGCCTATATTTATTACATTACATGCATGTACTTGGTGGCCCGTGATTGGAAATATTCTATTCGATTCTAAAAAAAAAATGGCCGACGCCGAAGGAAAATTACAGTTAATTAAATTTTACGCCGAGATACGCGGCATCCTTCACGCCGAGTTACGCGGAGTTCACAGGTGTGCACTTTTGCTTAATTGGATTCTACGCGGAGTAACTCGGAGTGGCTTTCACTCGGCAATAGCGTACTTTCGCCGCGTGAATTCGCCGAGTACAAACACTGACTCCGCGTAGATACGCGCGAAACTCGATACGACCAAACTCGGCGAATCGAGTGAAGTGTGTGTTTCGCGTGAGCTGTACTGTAGATCAGCATTTCTGAGAAGTTTCATAAAAATCTTCAAGTAGTTTCAGAGGAGTAGTCGCTACAGGTTTTTACTATATAACTCTATGTTAACAAAGATGGCCGCTGGCAGCCATGTTTAATGTCGAAATAATTTTCGACAAGGATCAACATCATGTCATGCTGATCATTTAGAAAGACTCATATCAATATCACAATTTTCAAGAAGTAGTCGCTACATGCAAACTCGTATTTTAAAAATCTGTTCTTAGCCATGACAGCCATCTTGAATTTCTGGCCGACCTGAAATTTTGCTAGTATCAACTATACATCAAGAGCAACATTCCTGTGAAGTTTCATGAAAATCCGTCCCGTAGTTTCAGAGGAGTAGTCCATGTTTAATGCCGAATAAAAATAATTTGACAATGATTAACATCATGTCATGCTGATAATTTTAGAAAAGTCCCATATCAATATCACTTATAATTGTCAAGAAGTAGTCGCTACAAACTTGTTAAAAAAATCTATTTTTTAATGTGGCGGCCATCTTGAACTTCCGGCCGACCTAAAAAAAAATCTAGGATCAACTAGACATCAAGAGCAACATTCCTGTGAAGTTACATGAATAAGTTAGGTAGTTTAAGAGGATTATCACTACAAATATTTAATATAAAAACTCTATGTAAACAAAGATGGCCACTGGCAGCCATGTTTAATGTCGAATCAAACCCAATTTTTGACAACGATCAACATCATGTGATGCTGATCATTTTAGAAAAAGTCCCAAATCAATATCACTTACAGTTTTCAAGAAGTAGTCATTAAAAACTTTTTTTTAACAAATCTATTTTTAGCCGTGGTGGCCATCTTGAATTTCCGGCCAACTGAAAATTTGCTAGGATCAACTAGACATCAAGAGCAACATTCCTGTGAAGTTTCATGAAAATCTGTAAAGTAGTTTCAGGGGACTAGTCGCTACAAGTTTTTACTACATAACTCTATGTAAACAAAGATGGCCACTGACAGCCATGTTTAATGTTCAATCAAAATAATTTTCGACTAGGATTAACGTCATGTCATGCTGATCATTTTAGAAAAAGTCCCATATCAATATCACTTATAGTTTTCAAGAAGTAGTCTCTACAAACTTGTTTTTTTTTAAATCTATTTTTACCGTGCCGGCCATCTTAAATTTCCGGCCAACCTGAAATTTTGCTAGGATCAACTAGACATCAAGAGCAACATTCCTGAGAAGTTTCATGAAAATCCGCCAAGTAGTTTCAGGAAAGTAGTCGCTGCAAAAAAAATAATTACAGACGGACGACAGATGCTGCACCATGTCATTAACATTCATTCGAAAAAATAAAATTGCCAAAAATGCAATAAAAATCGGAGGCCTAGTAGGGTAAGGGGCTCAATTATAAAATCGCAACAAAATATACTCAAATATGATCCACAGATAACCGATGGCCGCTTCTTTTTAGTTATAAGATATATAATTTACGGTAAAAAGTAAGGATATTGATGCTATTATAGACATATTCACCGGTACGAAATATACGCCAAAATGCACCACAGACAGTCTAGCTGAAAAAAAATCCCCTATACCTCGGCCTATACATCATATTCAGCCAAGCTACGCCCCTGTTGATGACGTATTTAAATTAAGTATACCTATTCAAATACCCCACCCCCCCACCTTTGAATGTATATTAATTCTCTATCATTACATCAACTGATTTAGTCATCAAACAAAAACAAAATGTCCTCTTTATATTGGAATTTACCCTCAGGCCCAACTTTATTAGATAACAGGAAGGTTTTATTGCCTTAATTATTCTATATATGGGATAATAACCTTTGACCTGTCATAATTCGACATTGTATTGTCTACCATATCAAAGGCCAGAATAATTAATCCTGTGAAAAGTGATTATATGTCAGAAATAAAACGTGTCAAGTGATATAGTATGAACTGCTCTCTGGATAAAACAACTAATAAATGAAAAGTTAGGAAAATGTAATATACTCAATCCATACTGATAATGCTTCCTTTGATTGTTTTCCTATGTGTTCATAATAGTTCTTGGGGAGATAATAGTGAGTGTACGGGTGACCTTGTGGAGATAACAGTGATTGCATGGGTGACCTTGGGGAGATGATAGTGAGTGCACAGGTGCCTTTGGGGAGATGGTAGTGTGTGGGTGACATTGGGGAGATGACAGTGCATTGGTGACCTTGGGGAGATGGTAGTGTGGTGTCCTTGGGGAGATGATAGCGAGTGCATGGGTGACCTTGGGGAGATGATAGTGAGTGCATGGGTGACCTTGAGGAGAGGATAGTAAGTGCATGGATGACCTTGGGGAGAGGATAGTGAGTGCATGTATGACCTTGGGGGAGATGATAGTACTCCTGGTGATAAACCAGAACAAGAAATGTATTATTATAACTTTAAACTATAAACCTCTTGTCTTGTCAGCAGGATGTGTATACAGACAAACAATACTGCCTTAATTTCTTTCAAGAACATTTGAGCAAAATGAGATATTGATTAACAAGCAAAAAAAAGACAATTCAGATGGATTTTATTTAACTACGTAGACTGTTTGACATTCAGAATCTTCTCAGCACAATATCTCAATAATCAATGGCTTCGAATGCAAGACGTGCTCGACCACTTTCACATCGTTTTCCAATCATCACAATCATCACACAAGCAACTGTGGCTGTGGCAACTTGTTTACACCAGTTTCTTGACTGACTCCTGTCTCAGCGGTTAGGCCAGAGTTTTTGTTTCTTTTGGTTCTCAGATAATTTTCGGTATAAGTTCCACAGGAGGAAGGGGAAAAAATAAAATCTGAACCTTTATAATTGTGTAACTTGTACAATGTAAACATAAAATGGACCTGAACAAATTTATGTAACATGATCTTCTGATTTTACGTTAATTTTTAAACATGATAATTTGGTTGTTTGAAATGGGTGACCAAAAAATTAATAACGGATACCTTTTTTTAAACATTTGTTTGTGATTTTTTTTTTAAAAAAAGTGGACTTTTTTTTCTTTTCATTTTTGCAAAATTTAAGGTCGGAGGGTTTCAGAACCAAAAAATTAAAAAACTCTGGCCTTACAGCTTCTTTTCAACTATTGCAATAGGAATTAAAATAAAATCTTTAAATTCTAAAATTTGTCATAGTCTTTTTCCGAATACCATATAGCTCTGAAGCAGTTGATTATAATTAATTCAAATTCATTAAAGATCAAACGAGGCTTTAAATGCAGCCTATATGATTTGATGACAGCTAGAGTGTCTCAAATATTATAAACATCCTTACCAAAGGTGGATCTTATACAAAAGGGAAAAAACGGAAGCACAACAAGACTGGTAGTACAAAAGCTAAGCGAAACAACAATTTACCTTTTAAGTACCGTATAATACCTAATAAATGCCTCTCCCCTAAAAAATGCCCTCACCACCCCCACTCCAAATTTTCAGAAATATTTTTTTTAAAACCTACCAAAACATGTAAGTTTAATCTGTTTCATTCACAATGGAACACACAAAATCACTAGAAAATTTAAAATTCGATGCATTAATTGACTGACATGCTGACTTGTGGTTTTTTTTGGTAAAGAAAATCATTAAATAATGTCTGATTTAAAAGTTAAATTATGTATTTTTGGTCTCAAATAAACGCCCCCCACTTTTCAAAAATGTTATGCCCCCAGGGGAATTTATTAGGGATTATACGGTATATTGTATTAACTCAAGAAACATGCATGTATCAGTTTTGAGATATGATATAGTTACTGTATGAATAACAGATAAACTAGAGGTTATTTTCAGTAATAACAAATGTCTCCCCCACTGCCAAAAATCATTTGACTGGAATACAACGAAGAAATGCGCATATATGCTTGGTACAGATCATCCCTACCAAGTTTCTTTGAAATCCGGCCAGGGGTTCAGGAGAACTAGTCCAGATAAAGTCTGTGTATTAAAACCTTTAATTAAAGGGCCATAACTCTGGCAAAATCATTTAACCAGAAAACGATAGGCACCACCAAGTTTTGTTGAAATCCGATCAATGTTTGAGGAAAACTAGTCCCCCCAAAGTTTGTGTATTAAAACCTTTAAAGAGCCATACCTCTGCCAAAAATTAATCAACCGGAACACGGCAATAATATGCACAACTATAGGCTTGGTAACGATCATTCCCTGACATCAGTTTCGTTGAAACACGAATGCACCACCAAGTTTACTTGAAATCCGACCAGTGTTTGAGGAGAACTAATCCACACAAAGTTTGTGTATTAAAACCTTCAAAGGCCCATAACTCTATCAAAAATCATCAACCGGAATGATGATGGCAACAATATGAACAACTATAAACCGGAATGATGATGGCAACAATATGAACAACTATAAACTGGAATGATGATGGCAACAATAATATGAACAACTATAAACCGGAATGATGATGGCAACAATAATATGAACAACTATAACCTGGAATGATGATGGCAACAATAATATGAACAACTATAAACCGGAATGATGATGGCAACAATAATATGAACAACTATAAACCGGAATGATGATGGCAACAATATGAACAACTATAAACCGGAATGATGATGGCAACAATATGAACAACTACAAACCGGAATGATGATGGCAACAATATGAACAACTATAAACTGGAATGATGATGGCAACAATATGAACAACTATAAACCGGAATGATGATGGCAACAATATGAACAACAAACCGGAATGATGATGGCAACAATATGAACAACTACAAACTGGAATGATGATGGCAACAATATGAACAACTATAAACCGGAATGATGATGGCAACAATATGAACAACTATAAACCGGAATGATGATGGCAACAATATGAACAACTATAAACCGGAATGATGATGGCAACAATATGAACAACTATAAACTGGAATGATGATGGCAACAATATGAACAACTACAAACTGGAATGATGATGGCAACAATATGAACAACTATAAACCGGAATGATGATGGCAACAATATGAACAACTATAAACCGGAATGATGATGGCAACAATATGAACAACTATAAACCGGAATGATGATGGCAACAATATGAACAACTATAAACCGGAATGATGATGGCAACAATATGAACAACTATAAACCGGAATGATGATGGCAACAATATGAACAACTATAAACCGGAATGATGATGGCAACAATATGAAAAACTATAAACCGGAATGATGATGGCAACAATATGGAATGATGATGGCAACAATATGAACAACTATAAACCGGAATGATGATGGCAACAATATGGAATGATGATGGCAACAATATGAACAACTATAAACCGGAATGATGATGGCAACAATATGAACAACTATAAACCGGAATGATGATGGCAACAATATGGAATGATGATGGCAACAATATGAACAACTATAAACCGGAATGATGATGGCAACAATATGAACAACTACAAACCGGAATGATGATGGCAACAATATGAACAACTATAAACCGGAATGATGATGGCAACAATATGAACAACTATAAACCGGAATGATGATGGCAACAATATGAACAACTATAAACCGGAATGATGATGGCAACAATATGAACAACTATAAACCGGAATGATGATGGCAACAATATGAACAACTATAAACCGGAATGATGATGGCAACAATATGGAATGATGATGGCAACAATATGAACAACTATAAACCGGAATGATGATGGCAACAAAATGGAATGATGATGGCAACAATATGAACAACTATAAACCGGAATGATGATGGCAACAATATGAACAACTATAAACCGGAATGATGATGGCAACAATATGAACAACTATAAACCGGAATGATGATGGCAACAATATGAACAACTATAAACCGGAATGATGATGGCAACAATATGGAATGATGATGGCAACAATATGAACAACTATAAACCGGAATGATGATGGCAACAATATGAACAACTATAAACCGGAATGATGATGGCAACAATATGGAATGATGATGGCAACAATATGAACAACTATAAACCGGAATGATGATGGCAACAATATGGAATGATGATGGCAACAATATGAACAACTATAGGCTTGGTAATGATCAATCATCATCCCTGCCATTAGTTTCGTTGAAATCTGGGGAAGGGTTCAGTAGAACCGAACAAATTTTGTGACATACAGACAGACGACAGACAGAACGCACAAAAGCAATGTCTATACCCTCCACAAAGTGGGGGAGGCATAATTGTCTGATAGAATTTGGAACAAGTTACATTCAAGCAAATTTCTGCATCAAAAATTTAAATTTAAATCGTGGTCCAGTTTCAACTGAACAATATACAGATCTAAATGTATGTATATATATACTGCACTACATGTATCTGTATTAAAGGGACACATGGTAATCTTGATTTTTTAAAAAATCACTGAGTCCTGTTAGTTTTCCTCTTAACTTGCATTTGTTCAATCATTAATATTAATTGTTAGAATAGTTCAAAGCAAATTATTTTTGCATATTACCGACTTTTTATAATAGTGCACCAGTAATATATTTAAAAATTTGGTAAAATAGTGAAGAAAGTTGAAATCTCAATTTTTTTAATTAAATGCAAGCAGTTTTAAAGTCAAAATGACGCAGGATAACTAAACCGAGGAGCAAATTTTAATGTTTGAATAAAACTCAATATTGCCATGTGTCCCTTTAATGTGGGGAAGTACGTACTGTTTGAAACAACAACAAAAGCATTTCAATAGATCAAAGCGACACTGTTGTATCTTATTCCTTATCCTATATATAGTTACAACAGTTTCGCATTCACCACTCAACCATATTCTGCTAACTCCATCACCTGTCCAATTTAAAAATACATAAAAACCATTTTACCATCTATAAAATGGTCATGCACTGTTTCAGAAGTTACAAAAAGTTTCGGAAAAAACATTCAGCGTTCCAGACAAAAATGTTGATCATTAACCCTTAACCCGCTAAACACGACTATAATAGCCTTTGCAAACATTGTAAACCCAGATCAGCCTGCGAGTAACTCTCTGGCTTATAAGGTTTTACAATGTATGGCTGCTGATCAGTCATTTCCCCCAAAACACCCCTTTGTCATATAAATGGAATGATCTTAATTCAAAGAAAGAACAGCCCATTATATATATGTAACGGGTTAAGAGTTAAATCTGCTTTATAATCCTGTGCACTGTGAGCATTAACATAGCGTACAAATTATCTAACATACAACACTATATCTCTTACCCATTCCAAGTCCATTTGCCATAAGTTCATATCACTCTGCACGCGATTCTGCACTGCAGAAATCTGAAGTTGCTTTGGGATTTTGGGCAGTAGCCGTTCTCATAAACATCTTACATGGAATCAATTTATCTGAGTGTCATCACAATATATATTTATACATAATAATAATTCTGAGGGGTAAAAGCAAAACTATCGTAACTATATATAAATAGAGAAAAAGATAAGATAGTTTGGCATTGCGTCCTCAATATCTATTATCATGGTCAGAGAGATGATTACCAAATTGTTATTTTCGCATTCCTGCGAGACCAGATCATATGAAAGCGTTTGGTTCAGCTTCTAATCTCTCACTTGATTGATAAAGGTTAATTTGATTAATTTGTTTGTTTGTTTGTCTGAATGGTGTTTTGCATACTTTTTGGCACATTTTAGGGCATATATGATGGTTGATTTTCTTTGGTAGAGGCAGACCACCCCTTTTTCCTGGGTAGTACCAGTACTGTATACATACTTCTCGCAAGAACTGACACTTTCTCACTTACACATTGAGCTCCTAGTGGGATTCGAACCCGAAGCGGTGAGAGGCGAGAAGGTTTACAAAGCAACGTCGTTAACACCTCGACCATGGAGGCGCTTAGGAAGGTTAAAGAAAGTTAAACCCGCCAAATAATGTCAAAATCACAGAAATCTTGAGAAAATGTGTTCGGAGCAGCAGAGTTCTATCAAGTGTGCAGATCAGTCAAAAGGTCTTAATATGATCAGGGTATTCTCTCAGTGGAATGCGAACAACACTTCTTAATTTGGTATTTACCCCTGAGACTGTTTCTGAAGTCTACATCATAGATTTATTCAAAAATTAAGTCTCGAGTCCGTAATGGACTTCCGTAGATCCATTATAACAAACTTATGGCAAATAGACTAAAACATCTTGAAGGCAGGAAAAGAGAAATCAAAATGTTATAGAGAAAAAAATAAAAGCACATAAAATGTTACAATATAAGTGATATTTTTGCGTAAACTTTACTTTGATATATATAAGTCAATTTGTGAATACAAACATATACCGTATTTCCACTGTTAGTAGCGCCTTCCCTAACAGAAGCGCCCCCACCTGTTTTAAGAAACCTTACCTTCTTCAAAAATTCGAAAGTTCCTGAAAAACCCACAATTTTTTCGTCTTTACCGCTAATGGATTTGATTACCACGACCGGTATGATCTATCTACATGTACCTTAAAGCGCTATCATCGTCAATACAAATCACTGCTTTTACTTATCACCGTTCTTTCGATTTATTATCTTTTATTATTATTTAATTAATACGCAACCAACCCTTGTTGTAATCGTCAAGTTCGACAGATATTGTATCATACAGATGCAGAGTGATGACAGTGTATACATGTACTCAGTATATTGTCGGGTTTAGGTTAAGTCAATACCGGTGTCACAGTAAAAGATCGCCGTACAGTAATTCTATAAGGAAACAGTCGGGAAAGGAGGTAAAATATATTGTAAATTTGAACCAAAATAGTAGCGCCCCCTTCGCACTTTGCATAGCACCCGGGTGCTACTATTAGAGGAAATAAAATACAGTATTCCAAAATTGTGGCTAATCATCACTTAAAGTGAAACACAGTGATCTTGATTTTTTAAAATGTGCGTCGTCTGAAAATTCATGATCAATCATCAGAATATTTAATCGACCGATGATCGATCATTATAAATCGATTAAACATGGCTGCTATAAACGACAAGTGTAAGCCTTTTTCAGACTATAATAAAGAAAAGAATCGCATTTCAAATATGTTCTGGTAACAAAGGAACTGAATGAAACTGGCCAACATAATATTTTAAAATACAAGTTGTGATACCCACTATAAATATGTGATTACTTGTTGTAAAAGTAGAACTCATTTTATTTTCTTGTATATTTTAGTACAAGAGAATAAAATAAGCCTGGATGATGATAATTTTCAACAACCGCGTAAAGTCGATCATGACAAATTGTAATCGATTAATCAGATCAAAAACATAACTGATCGATGATCGATCAAATCGGAACAACGATCGGTAGTTAAAATTATTAGATTATGTATTTTCTTTCACTGAGTAGATCTATTCATGATCTGAAATGTGATTAATCAGTATATAATAATTGTACAAACCTTTCCTGCTCCTTCCAACACATCCAAACAAATTCTTCATTGTTTAATGTTATACAATTACAAAACAAATCTTCACAAAGGTATATTTATATAGCTTTTTAACACTTAAATTAAAATGTTGCACACAATTTAAAATGAAGAAATAAACTATTCCAGGGGTCCAACATTTAAACTGATATCCATCTTCGAATTCTAACTTTTTCCATACTGATTAACTATATAAATCATCAATTTTAAGAATTTATTTACTTTTAATTTTCGCTTGTGGCTGAAGTTAATTGAATCAGCACTGCTAAACTACTAGTCACTGACCTTTCATTTTCTTTAAAGCTGTACAGTCCCTATTTTAACTGGTAATAACTCATGAATATGAATGAGTCACGTGTGAAGTAGTTTCAAATCGACGAACACCCCAAAAGTCGGTATATAAAGAGAAATCGATACGTAAAATTTCACATTTTTATTTAGCCTCCGTACAGGTAACATCGATAAATATACGGCTCCAGAATACATGTGATAAAAAAATAGTTACCCGGAACGGGATTTGAACCACAGTCTTGCACTTGTAAGATTTGAAAGATGTACGCTGAACCTCTAGACCACTGCTATTTATTGGTATTTTGTAGCATTTTTAACACTAAATAGGCATTACGTAATAACAAGAGCGCACACACAAACTCATCAAGCGCTAAATAACAAATCGAGATATGGTTGATTTCAGGCAAAGTATTAGTTTCATATTGATAAGATACAGTATTACACCAGGCAATGTTAATTTGCACGTGCAACAATATGGACTGCATATTTATTATATATATTTAGTTGCGTTCAAATATGTTAAGTTATTTTGCCTCATAATATATGGTAGTTAGTATACTATTTTCTCAAGTAGCGGTGTAGTTCAGTGGATAGAGCTCAGGACTTGAAATCAGAAGGTCGTGTGTTCGAGCCCCGAAAGAAGCTAACTTTTTTTTTTCTGTAAAAATTACTGTTACCTGTGTATAGGATGTGCACTGGTCGATGTATATACAGTAAATGATTTCTTGTGCTATATTTGCTCGCTTAAATACCCAATTTCGACATGAGCTGGTGAACATGAAGTTACAAATAAAGACACGCCTACAAAGAAGAAATCGATTGATATAGGGACTCTGTAGCTTTAAGGAAAAAATAAATATATTTAGATCTAATTAATTCTTATCATAAAAGCATCAACTCCATCAAAACACAAATTGATTGAGTTTGAGCAGAGTGTTATATTGAACCATCCATTGATACACACATTTAAGCAAAATGCATTCATACTGTGTACGGTATTATGTACAGATGTTTTGAAGTAACAAAGCAGTCAATGGCATTTTGGGATATGTTAAACATTCGTGATTTCACTCCTACAGTGGGTGCAGTAGCTATTTTTGATTTCAATAACTACAATCATGTTTCTATACTGAGGTATGATGATCAATCGATTTCGGATAATCCTCTATGCTTTTAACTTTCAGAAGGAAAAAAATCTGAATAAATCAGCTATCAAACTTTAAAGGGACACTCGGCAATCTTGACTTTCTAAAAACGTCCCATTAGTTATTCTACATGACTTGCATTTGTTCAATCATTTTTCTAGGTATAATGATATTCTCTATGCTTTTAACTTCCAGAAAGAAAATCCCCGTGTGGTTGCCGGGGTAGAATACAACCACTGCAAATCCCGCTAGAGGCAGAGGGGTAGGACCCCCACTTCAAATGTGGAAACGTGGCTCCATCGTAAATGGAGTGTCTACAATTGAATTTGCAGCCACTCTGCAGTTCTGCAGGTAAGAAGGTTCTAGGCCCATTCTCCATATTTTATCTATATGGAAATGGAGGATGAGCCTCAGGCATGTTCATCCCTGTTTGGCATCATATAACCTTTCTTGTGTTGGTGCGCCGTAAAACCCCAATTCAATTCCAGAAAGAAAAACAAGAGGTCAATGACCTTGAAGCTCTACTGGCAGGTTCTGAAAGCTATAGATCAGCATTCCTGTGAAGTTTCATGAAATCTGTCAAGTATAGTTTCAGAGGAGTAGTCGCTACAAGTTTTTACTATATAACTCTATGTAAACAAAGATGGCCACTGGCAGCCATGTTTAATGTCAAATCAAAATGATTTTTGACAAGGACCAACATCATGTCATGCTGATCAGTTTAAAAAAAGTCCCATTTCACTATCACTTACAGTTCTCAAGAAGTAGTCACTACAAACTTGTCTTTTAGCAGTGGCGGCCATCTTGAATTTCCGGCCGATCTGAAATTTTGCTTGGATCAACTAGACATAAAAAGCAACCTTCCTGCAACATCATGTCATGCTGATCATTTTAGTAAAAGTCCCATATCAATATCTTGAATTTCCGGCCGACCTAAAATTTTGTTAGGATCAAATACACATCAAGAGCAAAATTCCTGTGAAGTTTCATAAAAAGCTGTTAAGTAGTTTCAGGAGTAGTCGCTACAAGTTTTTAGTATATAACTCTATGTAAACAAAGTGGCCGCAGGCAGCCATGTTTAATGTTGAACGAAAATGATTTTCGACAAGGACCAACATCGTGTCAAGCTGATCATTTTAGAAAAAGTCCCATATCAATATCACTTATAGTTTTCAAGAAGTAGTTGCTACTTGTTTTTTAAAAATCTATTTTTAGCTGTGGTAGCCATCTTGAACTTCCAACCGACCTGAAATTTTGCTAGGATCAACTAGTTATCAAGAGCAATATTCCAGTGAAGTGTTGAGTAGTTTCAGTGGAGTAGTCGCTACAACTTTTTACTACACAACACCTATGTAAACAAAGATGGCTGCTGGCAGCCATGTTTAACAACGAATCAAAACGATTTTCGACAAGGACCAACATCTTGTCATGCTGATCATTTTAGAAAAAGTCCCATATCAATATCACTTACAGTTTTCAAGAAGTAGTTGCTACAAACTGTTTTTTAAAAATATATTTTTAGCTTTGGTGGCCATCTTGGATTTCACATTAACATGAATTTTTGCTATGATCAACTTAGGACTTCATGGGCAACATTTCTGTAAAGTTTCGTGAACATCCATCCAGTAGTTTCAGAGCAGTAGTCGCTACAAAAAAAGTTTACGGACAGCCGACGGACACCACACCATGACATAAGCTCTGCTGATCTTTGATCAATAGAGCTATAAATCAGAATAAATCAACTGGCGAATTTTAAAGGGACACATGACAATCTTTGAAGTACTTATCAAACATTAATTAACCCTTAACCCGCTAAGCAGGACTATAATAGCCTTTGCGTCCATAGTAAACCCAGATCAGCATGTGAGTCACTCGCAGGATGATCAGGGTTTACAATGTCATTTCCCCAAACCACCCCTTTGTCATATAAATGGAATAGTCTTATTTCAAAGAAAGAACAGTCCATTATATATACGTAGCAGGTTAAGGGTAAAGAAATTAACACTTGAATTATTAATCCAGTATCATGTTGACTTTAAACCTGCTTGCATATCATTTATATAAATACTAGTAAATAAAGATTTGTCATTGTTACGTTCTACCATGTTTTAGTATGTTATTTGTGCAGTATAATTAACAACAATTAACAACAATTATAAATTACTACGCAAAAACAATTTGATTTGAGCGATTAAATAATTTTAATAATTATAACTTAAGGCTATAATAAATTAATTGCTAGATTCTCATTCCCGCCCGCCCTCGTTTTTTCATGCATCCCCTGTAATTTTTATTTCTTCAAAAAATAAAATAAAAAAATAAATAAAAAAAATAGTAATAAAAAAAATTGCTGGAAGTATGAAACACTATTAAAAATGTGTTTTCAATCTTGGAAGTAATCAGAAGTATGTTTTACTATTTTTGCCTTGTGACGAGGCCATTTTCCATTTGTTGTATACTGTGAAATCATTTATTTCGTTGGAATTAAATTTTGCGATTCTTTCGAAAAAGACAGTTTCCAGGGGAAGTAATTTCACGCATTACTGATTTTGGGGAAAAAAATCTGTTAAAAAGCGCTGTTTGTTGAAACGCATTATCGATAAAGGACTAGGTATGATAAGGGACAAAATTGGCCCCCAATATTGAGTTGTAATGCACAAGTTTTGAATATCTAATTTAGCTACAAATGAACAGAATCAATATTAAAACTCATTACAAGTATGTTTGAAGGCTCTAAATGAGTTTAAGAGCCTCACAAACAAGGCCTTTTCTTTCAAAAAACGAATTATTTTTTTTTTTTTCATTTTCAGCAGTTTTCAATCAGTTGTTTGTCTCGGAAATACAGAGCGCACCCTCGAGCACAGCTGATTTTTTGTTGAAACAGGTACTTGATAGGGATGCATCATCAGCCAAAAAATGTGTGTGCTCGGAGGTGCGCTCTATATTTTTAGGATCAAAATCTTGCCCAGAAAGGTCCAAAATCTACAAAATATAACAAAATTACCAAAAATGCCGTTTTTTGAGACCGTATTAAATCAAATAAACAAAAATATATTTTGAAGATAGAATACGATCAATTTACTTCAATATGCATAACAGATTATATGTAAATATTTTTTTTTAGCATTTTGAATACATTGGGGGCCAAAATACCCCTTTATCATACCTTAATTGTCCTTTGACCCAGATGTGTAAGTGCAAACACGTCCCCAGGCTACGTATTGGCAGAGCTGTGTGGCGATTACGTCAGACTTGTCCTGTCGTATGTCAAATAAACAAACAAGCAACCTTTTTTTATCATCATGTGAATAATTATTCAATACATAATGATAAACCAACAACCTGGTTCAATAAGTATTTAAACTCATTGATAAAACTGCAATACATAACCGATCCGATCGGGAACAATTTTTTAAGCCGTTTTCATACACATACTACTTAATTCCAACTCTTGGACATTTATAATCGTGGGGGTTTGAATTCGCGGTTTGGGTCAACCACTCGAAATTAAATCTCCCACAAAATATAATGATTTCACAGTAAAATAATAATAAAAAAATAATTCACTCCTATTTTGAAATAAATTTGGATGAGAAACTAGCAATTAATTTATTATGGCCTAAATTGCAAAGACAGGTATGTGGGAAACTAATAGAATTCCATGATATTAAAAAAATCAAAATTGCCATGTGTCCCTTTTAAACATTTTAATACAGCTTGTTTGCAATTATTAAAGCGGCAGTTTCATTTTTAGTATGTTATTTGTGCAGTATAATCAACAACAATTATAAATTACTATGCAAAAATAATTTGATTTGAGCGATTAAAATAACTTTACTAGTGATCTGCAGTGCTCACTGGAAAATGTTTTTGACAGACAGGCCCTGAATTAATATTGACAAGCCCCGAATTAATATTGACAGGCCCTGAATTACTTATATAGGAAAATATGGCAAAAAAGGACAAGCCCCAACAGATTTTGACAGCCCCAGGCTTGGGGCTATCCTATTTCGTGAGACTGGTGTTTTGACACATGTATGTGGAAAACTAATGGAACGCCATGATTTTTAAAAAATCAAAATTGCCATGTGTCCCTTTAAAACCATTTAGGCCTAAAAAAAAAAATTGTGTGGTTCTGGTAACATGTTCAAAATTGGTAGGTAGGGTAGGTCGGATTTTTTTTTTTTTTTTTTTTAAGGATTGTTTTTTATGAACTCAAAGAAGATGCACTGAATTATGTACTATAATTATTATTATTTTTTTTTTTTTTCGAAATGGACCAAAAAAACGTCAGGGTCGGCGGGTATTCGTAGGTAGGGTCGGGTGACCCGAACCACACAATATTTTTTTTAGACCTTAATACAGCTTGCTCGCAATTATTAAAGCAGAGTGTTGACATAGTATGATTACAGAATATTGTATTAATTTACATCAGTGTATTAGGCAGAAATTCAAGAACTGGGTGTGCAAATATCCATACAGGGTGTGCAAAATAATTTGCTAACACGCGTTACGCGCAACTCTGAGACATTAGTGGTGTCTTTTGGGTAATTTATTTTCAAAGACAAAGGTGAAAAAGGTGCATTTTAGATCACCTTTCTTCTATAAATGTATAAAAAACATAACAATATTGAGAAAATAAGAGTTTGGCAGTGTTAATTGCTTAGCAAAAAAAATTTTTTTTACCCCGTGCACCCACTCCTCCAAATATTGGCCGCGATATTTTTCAATAACAATAACGGCCGTACAAAAGACGGCTGCACGGTTGGCTGGCTAATACACTCCTTTACATCATTTTTACCCATGGAATATTAATTTATATTAAGTATATATTTTATAAAACTGGAGTAGTGGATTTTCATCTTGAGCACAATTCAATTAACGTGCAATTTGTCACCGAGCTGCTCCTGAAATAGTTCAAGTTGTCAGATACCCAAGCTTTCTTATTCTTTCTATTTACTTACTCTCCTCTAACAGACAAATACAGACAACGGGTTTTTTATTCTACTGCAGTAAAAGCTTATTACACTTTCAAAGGTAGGTAAATATTGTATGAATGTAGATACTCGACCATCTTTATACCTTTATATTAAAATATTAATATAAATATATCAGTATTATTAATTATGATGTGTTATTATTCTCTGTTGTTAACCTAGTAAACAAACAGACATAATTAATATTACCTATATAATTATATAGGTATCAGAGGTATATTACACTGAGGGAAAAAAGTTTTTTAGATGAAATAATACTGTATACAAGATATACTGACATTTCGGGACTTAAATACGGGCTTGACCTATACGTTCATTTATTCGTTACGTCATTTAAGATGTTCGACTGTTATTGATGTGTGTTTAATAAAAGATTGTGTCTATGCAATGCTCCAGAAATATGGTTGCCCGACGCCCCGGGCAAGTGGATTTTGGGTGCGGGCAGGTGACCTTCGTAAATCTGGTTGTCCGTCACTTGCCAAATGGACGTTTCAGCATTAGATAAAAAATCAAGGGAAAAATTGCCTTGACTGTGAAGTTTGTCGATAATTGCGTAGGAATTAACCACCCGTTGCTTTCGCCGCGACCAATTACTGATAAGTGTCGTAAAACTCACCTGTGTTGTTCGTGATTGTTTAATCCCTCCCACTTGACAGTTTATCAGAATTTGATTGGCCGAGGAAGATTTGGGGTGCCAATCTTGAAATGAAGACGTGCAGTGTTTAGAATTCGTATACTGTGTGAAATATATACCCGTAACAAGCCCCTCTATGCAGGAAGTAAGTCACACACCAGATTAGTGTGAATCACACATCAATGTGTAAATCAGTTACTGAGATAGTGTTGTCACTTTGTATTTCGGTGTGTCGTAGTGACCCAGGGTAATCTTTTGTTCAATAATTAAAAATCATGACGCAACACTTGACCCTTGACCTAGTACTGTACCCATATTATCCAATCTTATAACCGATGTATTTTTATCAGCCAGTGAAACAACTCTTGTTCACTACCATGTGTTAAAGTGAAACAATGGGGATTCAATCGAACCAATTTGTAAACAAGTACAATTGTAGGGCAATTTAACAATTATGGCAATTTGATGGCATTGTTTGATGAGCAGAGAGACTATCGACGTATGCATGTCGTAATGCATCAGTGTGCATCTGCTTTTATTTCAAAATGCCATGTTTGTTTTGAATGAATCCGACATCAATGACGGAATGGTGTGTTTTTGTTTTGAAGCATGTTTGCCATTATATCCAAGATCTGCTTCGACTTTGGCTAATTTTCGATAATTATTCAAAGAATTGGCATCTCAAAAAGATATTGACAGAAAAACAACAACATTCCAGTCAGATTTAGGCATAAACCGTGCAGAAAAATGAGCTTGTTGATTTATCTACGTGATGTCTATAACGAAAGTGAAAGTAGGAAAAAAAACTACTGCATATTTCTTTTTTTTATCCTTTGTAGTCTAAACTTGTAGAAAAAAGTGTTCGACCTAATGCATTTTTTTATCTGCCTACCCTTTTGTAATTACTGCACCAGGAGCATCATGTACATCTTAATTCCATAGGGTCTACCAATATCTAATATTACTGTGTTGGCACCCGGTTCATCTAATTCCTACCCCATGTTCATCAGTGATGTCTTATCCTCGGGGTATCCCTGCCGTCACCCCCTCACCCTGTCCCACCGGTGGAGGAAAATACTGATATGTGCATAATGGTAACAACCTATAGCTTTGATCCTTTCTAATTTAAAGCATTAATTTTGCAATGAAATCATCTAAAAAATTATGACAAAAAAACTAATAGTATTCAACTTAGCGCGCAGTCTCAAAAAAAAAAGCATTTTGACATAACTTTATTTTGGGGCAAGTGACTTTTGAAATTGGGGCAAATGACATTTTGGGGCAGGGCAAGCGGATTTTGAAAATCCACTTGCCCAGGAAAATCTACTTGCCCTCCAGGGTGCAAGAAAAACTTGCTGAACCTTTTCCCCTCAGTAAATAGTATAGTTAGATATATTATATTATAGTGGTTTAGGTATGTAAAGATATTTTAACTGTCTGCTTTAAATTCATATTTTGTGCAGCTAGCAAAATACCGAATGTAAGGCATTAAAACCCTAACGTGTCTTTGATCATTGGCTGGTAAGACAGACCATCATCAATCACTAGGGTCATGCAGGGTTAACCTAAACCCTTAAAACCTGACTGCATGTGGTCATTGTTTGGTTAAACCCCTGTCACACTAGGGCCGCGTTCTCACGGCGATCCCACGGCGTCCAAGAAAAATGCAGAACGCCGAGGTGCGCGCAGTACGATCGCAAGCATCGCCGCAGCAACGCAGTGGCATCGCCAGTAGACGCATTGGGATCGCATAGAACGCAAAGCGACGGCGCGCACTTTGAGCATGCACAAAACAAACGCCGTCGCTCGGCGTTCTGATAAGAGCGCAGTGGGGTCGCCGTAAGGTCGCCATAGCAGCGCAGTAAGGTCTCCTACAACGCCACAGAAGCTCCGCGGGCGCGCACAGAGGTCGCAGTGCGAACGCTGTGGTTGTCGGTGGCGCTTGCACGGAGATTGTACGGCGTTCTCTGAGATGTCACTGCGTCTCTACCGCGCTTATACGGCGTGTCTACGGCGCTTATATGGAGTGTTATTTATTTTACTGCGCTCTAACAACGACTGTACGGAGCTGTCACGGCGACCATTGCGCTCCCAAGGCGCTTCTACCGCGTCCATCGGCGTTTGCATGACAAAAACGAACAAAATAGTATAAATGAATTATAGATAGTGCTAACGAACGTCTTCAACACGCCGTCAGCGCAGTGTGAGCGCCGTGAAAGCGCAGTGCACGCAGTGGAAGCGCCGTGAGAGCGCAGACAATCGCCAACAAGAACTCCGTAGGAACGCGATAGAACGCCATGGGAGCTCCGTAGCAACGCCTTGGTCGCTGTTAGGTCGCTGTTAGGACGCCGTGACATCTCCATCTTCACGAAAAATATCAGATTTTTCTTGCAATCTCACGGCGTTCTGGAAAATTAAACAACGCCGTGCCAACGTAGTGGAAACGCGATATAGTGTGACAGGGGCATTACAGACCATCATCACTCACTAGAACCTAGGCTAACCCCAACCATTAACCATGACTGTGGTCATTGTTTGGTTACAGACCATCATCACTCACTAGAACCTAGGTTAACCCCAACCATTAACCATGACTGTGGTCATTGTTTGGTTACAGACCATCATCACTCACTAGAACCTAGGCTTACCCCAACCATTAACCATGACTGTGGTCATTGTTTGGTTACAGACCATCATCACTCACTAGAACCTAGGTTAACCCCAACCCTTAACCATGGCTTTCAATCCAATTGCTATTATATATCACTAAGTTGTTTTTTAGTTTATAACTATGATAATTTACCAATTCTTCATATTCTAACCATGATATTTTCCCAATTCCTCACATTCTAATCATGAAACAACATTCTATTTAGTGATCCATTACACATACTATTTCAGATGTCTATCATATTCATATTATGACATTATACAACACAGACGCCAAAATTGAAATCTTCCATGATAAATGTGTTTTGATTGTTGACAATTACAAATAAAACAAGAGGTCAATGACCTTGAAGCTCTACTGATAGACCTGTGAAGTTTTATGGAAACAGTTTCAGAGAAGAAGTCGCCAAAAGTTTTTCCTATTATCACTCTATCTAAAAAAAGATGGTCGCAGGCATCCATGTTTGACACAGAATCAATGAATTTTGTTTAGGACCAACTACATGGCATGCCAGTCATTTTAGTAAAGGTTCCAAATCAATACCACTTATGTTTTTTGTTAAGTAGTTGCCACAAACGAGTATTTAAGCTGTGGCAGCCATCTTTAATTTCCGGCCAACCTGATTTTTACTAAATGGAAATAACTGGACATCAAAACCAACATCCTGTAAATTAATGTATAAAAGTCATTTTGGTAAAGGTACCAAACCGCTTACGGTTTTAGAGAAGTAGTTGCCACAATATTGTATTTAATAAATCTATTTTTAGACATGCTGGCCATCTTGAATTTTAGGCCAACCTGATTTTTACTTAGGACCAACTAGACATCAAGAGCAATATTTCTATATTCCTAAATATTATGATTTATTATGCAACATTATAATCTCATTCCATTTGATCCTACTCTAAAGAATATTTTTTTCAAGCTTATAAAAATGTCATAATGTTACCAAAAAGTTTAATTATAAAACTGTATCAATTAAATCCCTTACAACATCAACCTTAGTATATCCTCTGATCACACTGTGTAACAGAAATGGAATGGTCTGTATTCAGAAATATAGCAGGTGTGTGACCAGGTCAAACACAGGTCATGTTATGCAATTTCTCCTGAGAATTATGTTACTATCTCAGTAGATTTGCTGGTCTGAGGTTACAGGTGGAAAATCAGAATTAAAATAAAATCTTAAAATCCTACCATTTGTTTTCAGTCTTTTTCTGAGAGTCAAAATACAAAAGAAACTAAATCTTTACCCTTCTATGAATGTATAATGGACTGTCCTTTTAATTTGGACCAGTCCATTTGTAGTACAAAGGGGTGTTTCGATCAAATGACTGATGAGCACCAAGACAGTTAAACCCTGATCAGCCTGCAAGATGTCGTGCCAGTCATTTTATGCTTTTTGAGAAGTAGTCACCACAAAATCAAATTTTTTAAATCTATTTTTAACCACTGCGGCCATCTTGAATTTCCGGCCAACCTGAAATTTTGCTAGGATCAATAACACATCAAGAGCAACATTCCTGTGAAGTTTCAAGAAAATCCATCGAGTAGTTACAGAGGAGTAGTCGCTACAAGTTTTAACTAGATAACTCTATGTAAACAAAGATGGCCACTGACATCCATGTTTAACATCGAATCAAAAAGATTTTCGACAAGGACCAACATCATGTCATGCTGATCATTTTAGAAAAAGTCCCATATCAATATTACTTATAGTTTTCAAGTAGTAGTCGCTACAAACTTGTTTTCTGAAAATCTATTTTTAGCTGTGGCGGCCATCTTGAATTTCCGGCCGACCTGAAGTTTTGCTAGGATCAATTAGACATCAAGAACAACATTCATGTGAAGTTTCATAAAAATCCGTCAAGTAGTTTCAGAGGAGTAGTCGCTACAAGTTTTCATTCATGATATAACTCTATGTAAACAAAGATGGCCACTGGCAGCCATGTTTAACGTTGAGTCTAAATAATTTTCGACAAGGATCAACTCATCATGTCATACTGATCATTTTAGGAAAAGACGCATATCAATATCACTTATAGTTTTCAAGAAGTAGTCGTTAGAAACATATTTTTTAAAAATCTATTTTTAGCTGTGGTGGCCATCTTGAATTTCTGGCCGACCTAAAATTTTGCTAGGATCAATTAGACATCAAGAGCAACATTCCTGTGAAGTTTCATGAAAATCCGTCAAGTAGTTTCAGAGGAGTAGTCGCTACAAGTTTTCATTATATAACTCTATGTAAACAAAGATGGCCGCTGGCAGCCATGTTTAACGTCGAATCAAAATGATTTTCTATAAGGACCAACATCATGTCATGCTGATCATGTTAGAAAAAGTCCCATATCAATATCACTTAGAGTTTTCAAGAAGTAGTCGCTACAAACTTGTTTTTTAAAAATCTATTTTTAGATTTGGTGGCCATCTTGGATTTCACATCAACATGAATTTTTGCTAGGATCAACTAGACTCCATGGGCAACATTTCTGTAAAGTTTCATGAAAATCTATTTAGTAGTTTCAGAGGAGTAGTCGCTACAAAAAAAAAGTTAACGGACGGACGGACAGACAGACAGACGGACGACGGACGCCGCACCACGGCATAAGCTCTGCTGATCTCTGATCAGTAGAGCTAAAAATGTCTAACTCACAGTTCGTTTATTTGTATCATATTCATTCCCCTAACTGTTTTCTTATGTATCTGTTCTGACTGGCTTGTGATACTTTGTATCACTGTTTTCTTGTTAAAATCAGGACACCCTCTGGCCTTGGCAGTATAATTATGAGGACAAACCACAAGGGGACCACTTCACTCACAAGACAGCACTTAGAAAAGACTTGTAAATACTTCAGCAGGAACTTTATTATACAGACACCTAAAGCATTCTAAATTGGAATGTATACATAAAAGACCCAATAACCAGGTTGTTTTGCTAGTTATTTTCTAATTTCCAGATTGTGTTTATGTTATGTAGTAAACTTTACAGAGAAATGCAATTTATTTAAAGGGACAATGTCCGTTACTTTAAGCTTATAAAACACACACTAATTATGTTCGCAAACATTACACACTAAACATTATTAAATATTTACTAATTAAAAGCAATTTGTTTGACGGAATTTAATCGCGGTACAAAAAAAGAATAACCGGTTCGGGCGTTTGAACTCGCAGCCCAAACTAAAACTACACTCGCGGTAATAATAGTGAGCGTGAGCGTAAAGCAGGACATCGCTCCTACCTGAGCTATACATATTACGCAATACATACTAGGGTCAAAACATAATGCGCTAATGGAAGTCACGTGATCGCAGAAAAGGTAAATATGGAGGGTCCCACTTTATTTACAAATGATAATTAAAAGATTCTTTTTTTCAAACTCACGAATGTATTATTACAGACTTCTTAGGGTCAATGCTCATGTTTTCATGTATACATTTCACTGAATATAAGTCAGACGGTTATTTGGTTATGCTTAATATCTGCTTAGTTACGGACAGTGTCCCTTTAAAGGGCTGATCAGGTAAGCGTGGGTTTAGCCCTTAACCCCTACATATATATAATGGACTGTTCTTTCTTTGAATTAAGACCATTCCATTTATGTGACAAAGGGGTGTTTTGGGTTTACAATGTTAAGGGTTAATTGCAAACAACTCCAATGAACACTTCACATCCAATAATCTTCTGTCCATGGTGACAGTCTCCGAAAAACAGGATGTACACTATCTGGCCGACTAGGAAAGTAGGGCTAAATAGACCACGGGTGTAAAATATCACTCGACCGCTCGCCATCGCGACCAGAACGTCACGGAGTCAAAAATCCTAAATACTAGACCGATCGGTCAATCAGTTTTATTGTGGTGAAGAAAAAAATATTGATCTTTTCAGTTTTAAAACAATCGTGTGTTGGTAACTAGGTTAACAGATTGTATTATCGTAATGTTAACATCGAAAGTTTACTGAATAACTTCACGTAAACCAATCTGGCGGGTGCGCGTGAAATTTAAATTTGGATTACTCGGATATTTATGTTTATGTCATATATGAGTCAGCGTGTGAAATATTTATGTATACACCATCGATTTTCCCGTAAAAATGTCAAAAAACAAGGCGACTTGTTCGACTCTCAACCAAAACAACGAGATATTAGATCGCTATTTTGAGGGAAAAAACGTCGGGCGACAATGAGACTTGTCCAAAACAAATAGTAGAAAAAGGTAAGCAGCAACAAGCTGTATGTGATAGAATAAAAAGACAGAGGTAAAAGGGAGATTTATCGTCTGCCGTATGCACCATTGACAAAACGTTATACTTTTTCATTCCTTTAATATTAAAACATAGGTGCTACTTAGTAGAATGGTAAAAAATACAGGAAATATAATTCAACTCTGCAAAACTAACTTTCAAATTTATAAAACCATGCAGTCTTTTATATGGACCACTAATTAAAACATAATTTCAATTAAAAAATATTATTTAATTAATAAAATGGTTTTATGCAGTTAGTCTACAAGTGAACAAAAGTATACACTTGTTCTGTAAACTGTTAACTGAAATATAGTAAAAAATACTAATAGTCTATATACATGGATCACCCTAGGATTGAATTTCAATGAGACAAAATGTCCCATTTGCAGGATTTTAATGAGACATTCACCATTTTCATGAAAAATTTTGGATGCGAATTAAGCTGAACAACCATAACATTTTTGAAATTTCCTGCATTCTGGCTCATTCCTAATAGTAAAAGTAGAAGTTGTTAAAGCATCCGAAATGAAGCGTGTCCGAATTTACATTTTACGCTAACATAGTTCCGGAAGTTTACCGACAACAATCTCGTTTTGATTTTTTTCATGTGATTTTCGAATAATTTGATATTTTCTCATTTTATATGTTTTAATAGCAAATAAATGGATCGGAACATATTTACTTGAGATTTTAAATGAAATATAAATAAATATATTTTCATTACGAACCGATATGGTGAAAATGGATTTCCCGAATTCGGTGCAACAATTTGTTCCATTTGTCTTGTTTTCATGCGATTTTTTAGTTTTTAATGCTAGAATATTGCGGAATCGCGGCCTAGAGTGATCCTTGTATATATTAACACTTCTTATACATAAAATCCTTTAATATTATGAAAAAGTATAAGGTCATCTTAAAAGTTGGTACGGTCGAGTGACTTTTTTCAACTGGTAGACCTACAGGTCAAGTAGCCCTTGAAAATATTTTACACCTCTGTAGAATACATTGTATATACAATTTCCATCTGACATATGCATCATAATTATTATGAAGTGTCACAAGGTCACAGAACCCCATCAGAGACTGCTATCAAGGGCCACCCTGGAGCTAGTGGAGGTACAAGGTATTACCAAGTTACCCTGGAGCTGCAGTGCTCCAAGAAGAGGATAGCCCGACGCCCGGGGATAGCCCGACGTCTCATTTTGCATACAAGGAGCCCGTCGGGCCTGTCTAAAAAAAAAAGAAATATTTTTTACTTGATCTCAAGATCCTCAAGACAAAATACTCCCATGTGTATTCTTAACTATGAAAACACTTGCAATAAAGTAATTAAAATGTGTTACACACAAATTGAAACAATAAGAAGTTTGAATATTTTGCCTGGCGTGGTGTCGCCATAGTGTCTGCAGTTTTTCACAACTTTGAGATCGACAATTTTGACGTAAAACTACATTATCCGGCTATTACGGTTGTGTTTTCTTTCCTCTTTGATAAGAAATACCATTTTTTGTCACTCAAAACACATTAATGCATGAAAAAAGTTCCTAATTGATGGTATTTCGATTGAATGTTTGTGAAATTTTCGGGCCGTAAAAGTGCGGTGTCATAGTAGTTCAGATGGTACATAATTTCGGATTTTTTTTTTTTTTTTTTTTTACATAATCGTATAAGAAAAACATTTCTATTCATTATTTAATTCATCATTCTTTCTTTTATCATGTGCAAGGAGTTCCTGGAATTCTACTTTTAAATGAATTTTACTGTAAGCTCCTAATTCTAGTGGTGACAAAATGAAAAATATAGCCAGAGGAGGCCCTGATAGTCTAATAAAACCTGATTAAAAATTTGGCTCCAAGTTCGGCTCCAGTATCACCAAGTCGGCTCTGATTATTATCGTTTGGCAAAAGTGCTAGTACTCTCCTTTGCATTGGTTGTAAATTTCAATGTAATATTCTATTCTAATGAAGTGATAAATAAGTCTGCTGACTAGGGAGCATAAAGTGGTAACAAAAAGTAAAATATAGTCAGGGGAGGTTCTGAGTTTGAGTAATAGGATATATAGTAATATATTTGCGTAAAATACGCATACAAAATTGGCAGATACTCATTGATTCAAATTCTGTGAGTTACAAAAACGCATAATAATAACTAGTTACGCATGCAATCTGGTAAACAGGCGTAAACATTTCATTAGCTTCCGAGTCATTGACTCAACCTCCGCGATAGCCAATAACATAGGGGAAGTAACCACTGCGGGAAGTACATTTAAACCAGCATTCTAAAAATAGCATCATCATGTAACCAAGTAATATGCAAATGTACGTGACGTCGTTGCGATTTCTCCCAATCGCAGCGAATCGTATATACCCGATAATCTCCGTCTATATACGAAGTGCTGCGTCGAGCAGCCGGAGACTCTCGAGTATTTAGAAATAACTTTCGGTTAATAAATATTCATTTACCCCAAGCGTTTAAATACTATCAATTTTGTCTAGACGTTTGAAAAGCATCCAACATGGCGAGTCAAAATTTCTTTCAGCCTGTAGCGGTTGACATTTCGGCAGAAAAGATTGTTGGTGGTATTATAAATGATATTTTAACTGACGTCGTTAAATCCTGTCAAAAAAAAAAAACATGATGGAAATAAAGTTACGGAAAAATCATTGTCAAGTTGGAAAACGAACTTTCCTTGGCTGATAATCTAAAATAATGACAGCGAGACCGCTGTAGTACGATTCAAATGTTCACTTTGTCAAGAATTTAAAATGAAAACTGTCTGGGGTAATGAAGGCACGACAAACATTCAAATGTCTACAACTGAACGTCATTGTGATACTGAGTCTCATGTAGAAGCCACAAAACTGTCTCTTAAAACAAAGATGATGACAGAAAGTTCTGAAATGTTACCAGATGAAGACATATCTGGTACTAATATATCAGATTCAGATGTCTTTCTCATGAGAACTGTCTATATGGCGATGAAAGAAGAGATTCCTTTAGATAAAGTCAATGCTATTCTTGACTTACAGCGAATACATAAAGTTGAAATGCCATACCGTAACCTCAGTTGGACTACCATTACAGAAATACAAAATGCAATTGCTGGATTTCTTAAGAAAGATCCGACTGATAAGTTAATGCAATCTGATTGTTTTGCCATTTTAATTGACGAAAGCACCGACGTAACTGTATCAAAAAGACTGTCCATATGTGTCCGCTATGTATATGCTGGTACTCCCCAGACTGCTTTCCTAGGGAATGTTGAATTGGAAGATGGCTGTGCGCACACCATTACCACAGCTTTGCTTAACTATCTAGAACAGTGTAACATTGATGTCAGTAAATGTGTTTCTCTTGCTACAGATGGGGCAAGTGTTATGATGGGGAAAAGGACGGGCGTTGGCGTACAGCTAAAATCCAAAGCTTCACCTTTCAGCCTGCAAAGTCATTGTGTAGCTCACAAGTTGAATTTAGCCGTCAGTGATTCAATAAAAAAAATAGATACATTAAAGAAGTTCAGTGAGAAGTTTGGTCAGCTGTATAACTATTTTTCGGCATCAGCGAATCGCACATATGCATTGAAACAAATGCAAACATTGCTGGAAGAGCCAGAACTTAGTGTTAAAGAGCCTTATGCTATTAGGTGGCTCGGTTTGAAACGTGCAGTGGAAGCAGTGTATGACTGCTATGGTTCAATCTTAACAACTCTCTCAAGTTTAGCCAGCAACAATGACCCAAAAGCTAAAGGCTTAGACAAATACTTTGTTTCATATAAACTGCTTTGTTGCTGGGACTAATGTTAGATACACACAGAGCGTTAGGTGTACTATGTTGTCACACACACAGCGTTAGGTGTACTATGTTGTCACACACACAGCGTTAGGTGTACTATGTTGTCAATTACAAAAAGAAAACCTTATCTCCAGTGATGTTCCACCAATGATTGATAGTACAACTAGTACACTAGAATATCTGAAAACATCTGATGGTAATGGACTTAAAGAAATGAAAGCTATGATTAAAATAAAGGATGGCAAGGCCTTTTACAAAGGTGACGAGTTGAAAAACTTTAGTAAAGAGGTGGAATCTCAGTTTGACTCTGTAAGACAGGACTACTTGAGTAACATGACCAAAAACATTAAAAAAAGAATACCAAAAAAAGACTGCAAGATTATGTCACGTTTGAGTCAGGTGTTGGAACCATGTTTAGTGAATGTGGCCTCTACTAGAGAAACTGAAGAGGCCTTAGAAACATTAGTGAAGCACTATGGTTCAGAAAAAGTTGTGAAAACTATTGACGGGGATCTGATTGATGGTGTCACAGAAACTGAAAAGACTGTTGAAAATATAATCAATGGTGAGCAACTTCTACTAGAATGGCCAGGAGTCAATGGTATGATAACAGGAGCATACAAGCAGCTAACTCTTCAAGATTTCTGTCTGAGACTTTTGCTGAAGCACCAACAAATGTGCCCAAATATTGCAAAATTAGCTGCGATATGCAGGTTACGTCTGTCGAATGTGAGCGCTCCTTCAGCACCCAAAACAGGATAAAAAGCAAGTTTAGGTAAATAAAGATAAAAATGCGTGTATAATATATCACAGTTTAGTAAATCACAAATTTCATTGTTATCACAGATCGAAGTACAGTTAAACAGGAAACATTCAAAACCAGTAATTTAGACCATAAATAAAATTATGAATAAATAAGTAGAAAAGGTGAAAGAATCTTATCAATCAATATGAAGATTGTTCGTTCAGTTAGCCTTAGGATCTCAGAAAATGTCCCAAATTTGTTATTCAATGTCCAGTCTGAACTGCATCTACTCTTGTATGTGTGATAAAGGTAATTTTCTCAGATCCTTGTTTATTTTGTAATAATGTCTAAGTAATTATTGTACACATCATTTTTCAGATCATCATTGGGAAATGTAGCCATGGAAGCCTTGTTGAGAGTCAGCCTTTCTGGTCCAAGTGTTGATCAGTTTGACAGTCATATGTGTGCCAGACATTGGTTAACTAAATCAAGAAGGAAGAAGAGACTAATGGCTGATTATAAACCAAGGGCCAAGAAGCAAAAAACATGTTAAAATAACTGTATACTTCTGCAATATATTGCATTCATGAAAATACATGTCTAAATATGAAAATAATATCGGTGTTTGAAAAATACTCTTTAATTATTTTTCATTTGGTATTTTACCCCTCCAGTCTTATTTCAAGGAGTGAAATACTCCTTAGGCAAAAAAATTATCTGGACCTCTGATACATACGTAACAAATGTGTGCTATAAAAACGAATAAAGACATTTCCACTAAGAAAAAAATATTGGACCTTTCCATTTTAAAACAGGCCTGTCCATTTTCAGAAGCAACAAGCTCTGGGCCTGTCTCTAAAAATAATTTTCTTTGAGCACTCAGCTAGTGGATGTACAAGGTATTACCAAGTTGAAGTGCATAACGCCTCTGAGGGTGTTGCATTTACCAAATAGGGTGTTTGTAGGCCTCCAATGAGGCTACTGACAAGTGTATTAAACTGCATGCATAATATGAAGAAAAAAAAAAGGTATTCCCTCAAATTGAAAAGGGGGAGATTACATTTAAATGGGATATACCGTAGATGTTGATAAACATCTCTTGGAAAAAAACTAATGATCCATTTTGTTTATTTGAAATAAAAATATGTTTAAACCAAGAACACAAACAGCATGCATGACTTCCTGCAGAGAATCTTAACCCTTAGCTCACTATGAATGTATAATGGACTGTCGACTCTTTAAATTCAGAACATTCCATTTATGTTACAAAGGGGTGTTTTGGAGAAATGACTGATCAGCAGCCGTTTACAATGGACACAAAGGCTATTGTAGTCGCCCTTAGCATCAGCACAGTCAGGTCAAACCTGAAGGACTACAGTGCAACGGTATGAAGTCCCACAACAAAGACCAGATACAGAAGGTAGAGAGGGGATCTACACCGATGCACCATCCGCATATCTAACATGATCACATACTGGAAATGGGAGCGTCTAGAATCCAGGCTGTCAAGATTCAGCTAACACTGTTCTATAAAACGGTAAACAACTTGGGTCAACCTTCCAGCCACTGGCTAATTCCAAATTCCAAAAGGTCATAAGACCCATGAGGATACAAAACTTTGTATACAAGGTAAATAAGCAGTACACAAAAGGGTTTTACCCCTAACTTCTGTTTACTTCCTAATATATCCTTTCCGGTAAATTGGGAAAGGCCTAGACCATTCCGATTCTGGGAAAATGAAGCGTGAGATTGTCAAAATTTGAGACAAAAAGAGCATGATTTTTGCTATTTAGGAGAATGTTTTTAAAGGAAAACCACGGAAGCCAATTTTGGTCATATACAACAGAACATGAAATTGGAGATCAATTAAAGGCAAGAGAAAATGGAAGAAAACTTGAGGGAAAAAAAAGAGCAAAAGATGGAGTTATCGGGCAAACAAATGTACCAATTATTCAGCATAATATGGTACATTATAGATAAAAGTTGTAATGTAAATGTATCCAAAACAATAACAATATGTTTGTTGGGGAAATATGTTGTTTACCATTTTAAATTGTGAAAAAAATCGGCAACAGTTGTGAAAAAAATGACCAATTTTGAATTGTGAAGAAGCCAAATTTCGGCCCTTGTTTAAGAAGGAAAAAAAGCCCTGTCATATATATTACTATTTTAACATTAATTAAAGTGCATTGTTACATTTTACCAATGACCAATTAGACTTAAACGATCAACATAATCGTCACCACCAGGCACTTGCTATGACGATCAAATATAATCCAATGCAGTATTGATAATTTGATAGAAAGAAGAACAAATGCCTTACAATCGATTAATCTGTACATCACTACATAAAGGTAATTATTAAACCAAATATTGAGTTTGTTTGTTAATGTATAGCATATATAAACAAACTGGTATTCTTAGGTGCGCGATTAATCATAGCATCAGGATAAGGCAAAAAAAAAATTACCTGTTTTTCCGGTGGCCCGACCGACCCTATTTTTAAGGACTGACCCTAAAACTTTTTATGAAAAAAAAAATTAAATTTGTTCTGAACAATGATTTATCACAATATATCGAGGTAAACTGACACAGAGAAACTTTCAGTTGTATCAGGGAGTAAGTATACAGGGAGAAGAAACAGATCGTTTTGCCGTTTTATGTTGTCGCGCGTGTTTCACTACTGCGTGAAAATGACTACTTCCGGTTGTTTCGCGCGTGAGTGAAAAACAGCAAAATCTTATAAATTATTACTTACAAACTCAATAAAGGTGCGAAATGTAAACATAAGTATTATTTATTCACATTGTGTCCTCTGATACAGAGCATGTATTTGTTTGCATGTATAAAGGCACATTTTACCAGACGGTTCCGTGTAACAAAGATGGCGCCACTCTGCGCCAGATAAAAAATGGTGACAGTGTATAGCTATTGCAAACGAGATACGAGACTACGGGTTATTTAGGCATTAATAATAACAAAAAGTGAATAGTAGACATATTTATATTTGTCAAGAAGGTAATTTCATGGTGGTGATTATAAGACAAATCCTAAAAAGAGGTGATGGAAATGTGCCTTTTGAGAAATCAGCTGAAAATTTTAATTTTTCAAATTAAAAATGTTGTGGAGCTATTGCAAACGAGATACGAAGTATGGGTTACATTAGGCATTAATAATAACAAAAAATGAATAGAAGACATATTTATCTTTGTCAAGAAGGTAATTTCGTGATGTTGATTATGACAGAAAGCCGTAAAAAGGAGGCTGTAAAAACTGCCTAATTTGAGATATTTGCTGAAATTTTAACTTTTCAAATGTAACGCGCTTACGATCGATTTACCTGTATCGATAAAATAGTAAATGACGGCGTCCTCGCGCGACAACATAAATCGATAAACTAGAGCGTTTATGAACCCGTTTCTTCTCCCTGTATACTTACTCCCTGGTTGTATCATCAACTTTTATGGGGTTTATGAGATAATTACATGTAAAATCTCACAATATCTTGCTCCAAAAAAAAAAAAATGCCTACCGACCTACCCTATTTTTTTAGAGCATGCAATGGGAAACACAATTTTTTTTTGCCTAACTATTGTTATCTACCTGCTATCTCAGCCTGCCAAGACCATGTCATGTATATGTCTTATAGTGCTTTCTCCTAATATCGCGGGTTCTTTAATATCGCGGTAAACACTATTTTTGATGACATCACCCTCAATCGCCTCATACCTGTGATCAAAATCGCACAATTCATACCCGAAGGTCACGCTAATGTTTACAAATACATATCGGCAAAATGTCGCAACTCATGGTAAGTAACATTGGTTTTCCATATAAATACATAAAAACATCACAATGTGTAAATTTCCTCCACCCCCTTATCAACAAAAGAACCCATAACACTTCGTAAAATAAGTTGATAAACTTTGGGGCTCCGTCAAATCTTCGTCTGCTTGATGATATTTATGAATAAACTTATTGTGGTCATGTGACGACGCTATGTTGCGAACATGGCACCTGCCAACAGCGTCAGTAAAATAAGGGGAACTAATAAAGAAGCCCGGCTACGCCTTTTCCTACGGAGTTCCCAAATTGATTTGTAGATGCACATATTGAGGGGATGCAAGACACTTTGTTTTGTTTCTTGGGGAAAGTGTGACTTCTGTCCACATTGGACACACCTTAAGTACTGCTGTAATGCTACATTTTTGAGACGTGACTCTGTTTTCAGATGTCCACACTGCCTTACAAAGGTCTAACTGCTAGTACAAAAGTTAAAAAGTAAAGGAAACAAGAGTGTTGAGTGATGAATTGATGTAACTTGCTTGATTATTAAAAGAAACTGTTGAATTTCAGCATATAGTTGTAGTTTTATTTGTATATATATCCAATTTATTTTATTTAGATTTGTTTGCAATCAATAAACTCTAGTCAGTGCCTCCACTGTTTACCGCGATATTAGAGTACTCTCCCCTGACAACAGTAAAAACGTAGCTGTCGATATCGGATAAAATTATTTCAATATTTAATCCATCTAATGTTTTAATACTATGTACAAATACAAATGAGATGTTTGTGAACGTAACCAGGACAGAAATAATTTTAGATAAATGTCGTATTATCATTTATTTAAACTGCAAACAGTAAGTACCCGCGATATTAGGGAACACCATCCTACTTGCAGACATAGGTCTGGACAAAATTTAAGAACAAATAAAGCACCCACTAGTGATTAGCCAATTTTATTCGCCGTTTTTCTTGCACATAAAGTTGACATTTTGCATGACGTCATGTTTATTGTCACAGCAACAGTAACAATTTTTTTACTTTATGTGCTGCTTTTCACAAGTTAAAAGTAAGAAACTATCATTCTGTTAACTTGAAAATATGTTTTATAAAAATCTCAAAGAATCTCTCAAGTCTTGCTAAAATCTACCCTCAAGGATTTCAAACTTCCATTTGTTCCTCAAGCCTTGGTTCTGAAGATCATATCATAGTGAAGACATCGGAAGCAGGCCGGGTGACCGAGGCTATCTGCACGATTTTTAAAAAATTATGATCAAGGCTTCAAAGTTCAACCTATAGATATTTCTTCAACCTACAGTCGTAGCATTGTTAATCGATTTATCTAGTACACAGTATCCTGACTTATGGATGACTTAATACACCTTCTTATTTTAGATGAAAAATAGAAAACCCGATAGAAAAAAACACCGACTCGTTTTAGAACGAAGGTTTTCTTGAACAAAAATATGTCTCAGGCGGTAAATATTCGCTTATTTTTGATTTTAACATAATATTAACACTTGATTTTAAGAAAAATTTCATTAATAAACATATCCAATTATCAAAGAACAACCTCAAAAGTAAAATCGAAGCTTATTTTGCAAATAAAAGCTAAATTTAGTCAAGATAATATTCCTACCTGTCGGTGACAGCTTCTTTTCCTGGTGTATAGCAGTTGTGGTTTCCTTTCTTGAAGAGCATCACTTTCACCTATGCTTAGCAGAGTTACTTCCCTATAAAAAAAAAATCAGGTGTGGAATTGGGTGGGTGTGTACTCCACACCTGATCCGATCCACTCAAGAAATGTGTTTTCGTCCTGAAGTTGTACCATATAACGTACTCCCTGGTTGTACTGACAGTCTGTCGAAGGACAAACAATTAAACAAGCATAGACAATTACTGAATCTTTATGACTTTGAGTAGTAGCAGTAGCAGCAGCAGCAGCAGCAGCAGCAGTAGTAGTAGTAGATCTTTTTTGGAGGTGTGGGCGGACCCCGGGAATGATATTGTTGGCTGGTTGTATCCGCCTGTTCTGTATCTGTATCTGTATGGTACACGTTTCCGTCACAATTGACGATTACAACGCGGGTTGGTTGCGCATTAATTAATATCAAATATACTTAACAATGAATTAAAGTGAGAAGAAAAAATGACTAAAAATGGATAGGAAAGGTAGAAGGAAGATATTCTTAGTCGCTAATTGCGTGATAGGCCTTCATCATCAATCCTGTCTGGCTACCGTAGCGGCCCCTGGGAATTCACCCAACCAGCATAGCACTGAGAATCACTAGAACGTAACAAACAATCAACTGGGACAGGGTTTAGAATGAAAGTTTGGAAAGCTCCTGTTTGTAAGATACCAAATCAGGAGCCTCAGCCACAGTGGCTGGTAGACTATTCCAACGACAAACTGTTATTGGGAAAAAACTAAATTTGAGATAGTCGCTGGAAGAAGATAACTGTCTAAATTTCAAAGAGTGATTGGACCTGGTGCGAGATGATGCAGGTGTCAGGAACTCGGATGCTGGTATGTCCACTAGCCCGTGAATAATCTTAAAGAGCATGGTGAGTTGGCTCTTAGTACGCCTCGACTCCAGAGTCTCCCATTCTAGGTGCTCCAACATAGATGTGACACTGCTAGTGTTCCTGTAGCGGTTAGTGATATACCGTGCTGCCCGACGCTGAACCATCTCTACCTTCTTGATGTGCTCTTGGGTGTGAGGGCTCCAAATAGTAGAACAGTACTCTAGGGTGGGTCTTACCAGTGAGAAGTATGCCGAGGACTTTGTTTGTTCGTTGGAAATCCTCAGGTTCCTTCTCAAGAATCCTAGTGTACTGTTCGCCTTCTTGACTGTTTTGTCGATATGGAGGCTCCAATTCATGTCTTTTTGTAGCTCCACCCCGAGGTACTTTGCCGAATCCGTGGTCTCTAGGACGTGACCCTTCAGTGTGTAGTTAGAGGCTACCGGTGATCTTGATCTAGAGACTCTGAGGGTGCTGCATTTGTCTGGGTGGAAATCCATGCCCCATACACTTTCCCATTCGGCGAGTCGATCTAGGTCATCTTGGAGGTCAACACTGTCTTGTCTTGTTCTGATTGGTCTGTACAAGATACAGTCGTCAGCAAAGAGGCGAACTCTTGAATGTACGCTGTCTGGAAGGTCATTTATAAAAATGAGGAACAACAGTGGGCCTAATACCGTGCCTTGAGGTACTCCGCTAATAACTGGCACACTGTCTGAAGTGGCGCCATCTACTAGGACCTGTTGCTCTCTTTTCGATAGAAATGCCTTGATCCACATCAGTGTGCTGCCTCTTATTCCATAGTGGGCTAGTTTCCTCAGCAAACGTTCATGAGGGACTCTATCAAATGCCCTGTTCATACCCAGTAAGTGTATATACGGTTCAGGGGTCCCTGATACGGTTATAGGGTAGATACCTCAATGGTTTCCAAGTAATGACCCACGGCAGGAAGTATCTATACTTACTCCCTGCCCAGGGTTATGTCCCCATGGGTGGGGCGGACCCGGGTAGAATGCTGGTTAGATAGTTGTATCCGTCTGTTCATGCCCAGTAAGTGAAGTGTTTATATGGTTCTAGGGTGGGATCTCGGTAGTTTCCAAGTTAGCATCGAGGACTCCCCACATACAATAAATGACCACAACATAGTCCACACCTAATGGCCAACCTGGGGGATTCTCCCTTGATTGAAATGCTAGAGGCACTGTAGAACTTCGAATAACACACAAGGGAAACCAAACTAATTTCGACAATTTAAGAGAAAATATATATTTTGGTTTTAGATCAACTAGTATACGTGTGACGGTGTCCTGTGGCTGATGCACCGTTACACTACACGACGAGAAAAATAAATGGACTTCGTTTTTTGAGGGTGGAAAAAAAAGAAAATGAAATGAAATGGTTGTTAACGCATACAATTAGGTTATATTGGGAGAGCGACATAGGCAGGACAAGATTAAGGATGTCATTTCCCATCAGACATATCTCTGCCTGTAAGCGAACCCACGTGGGGCAGGGGTTTGTAGTCCTAGTGATATCCATCCATCATATCCACTATGTTACCACATGTTAATATCACAGGTAGCTGTATCAGTGTTGGGAACAAAAAATAAATAAAAAAATAACGTGTTATTTGTTTAAAACAAACATATTTTAAGTTTTCCTGAAAATTGAAAATGCAGGAAAATTTAAAATATGTTTGTTTTCAAACACACATATTTTAAGTTTTCCTGAAAAAAAATTCCCAGAGTACTGTAGTTATAGTACATACATACTCAACAAATAACACGACAACAGTACTCTGGGACATTTTTTCAGGAAAACTTAAAATATGTTTGCTTTCAACAAATAACACGTTATTATTTTTTTTTAATATATAGGGCCTATATATATTTTTAAATTGTTTTTGTTTTGTTTTAGTTCCCAACACTGATACAGCTACCTCTGGGTAATATGTAACCAATGGGTGCGATAGGTGGGTGTGAGGGTTGAAAGAACACTATTAAGTTTTAATTTCACTACACAATCCGCAGTGCTTGATTCAGTTGTTCTCTTTACGATATTCGCACATTTTTGAACGAAATAATTGCTTTGAGAGATTCACTTTCATTCATTTTATGATCCAAATAATTACCTTGAATATATACCGACCCTGATTTTATGATTATTTTTATCTCCGTGGCCGAATGGTTAACGACGTTGCGTTTAAACCTTCGCCTCTCACCGCTGCAGGTTCGAATCCCACTGGAGCTCGACTTGTAAGTGAGGAAGTCTATTCTTACGAATGACGGGAGGTGTACAGTACTGGTTCTACCCAGGAAAAATGGGTGGTCTGCCTCCACCACAAAAAGTCGTCATTTATAACCTTACATATGTTGAAAATGCCGTAAAACACCATACAAACAAACAAACAAACAAACAAACAAACACACAACCCCCACCCCCACCCCCACCCCATCCCACCCCAGTAAGCTGAAATCCAGGATCCGCCCCTGGTACACACATTTCAAATAAAGTGCACCGATCACAAAAACATGAATTAATATACTTGAAAGGATAAAGAAACGCATAATAAAAAAAAATGCCTGTACTACACTAGTATATACACCTTATTCCACATAATATTCCAGAGTTTTGTACAAAAAGAGGCTACAATTATTTATAACTTCTGTCATGTAGTAGACCTTTTAATCAATGTATACTTTGTTACACGAAATTCATCAATATTGAAGTTTCGCTTGAACAAGTCAAGCCGTTTCTGTATTGTGTTTAATGTTAAGAGATTGCAACGTTTAAAGCCTAAGTTTGCTCAGATGAGCATTCTGTCGATAATGAATCTTTACAGGGGTAACCACTGGTGTGTTTGGTGCTGTTTAAACCTCTTTCTGAAACGACAGGCCTAATGTCGACAGTACCATTCGATTAGCAGTAGCATAAATAAACATACAATATATAGCGGAAATACCCATTATACAATCGGTGTTGTGTTTTTCTGTGATTGTTTTCGGAAACAACGTATAGAATAATTGAGGTAATGCACCGTGGTATAGAGAATAATTGAGGTAATGCTTGTCTAGATGTTATGTGTTTTACCAAAAATGCATGGTTTAAGAAAAATGGGGATAGTTGTCCCTTGTGTACTGAACTTTCAAAACAAATCGTTTGGGCTGGTGGTGGAGGATCTAATTACTCCACATACATCATTTATTATTTCCTGTTTTGCTGTCTATATAATAAGGGGAAAAAAGGGGTAGCTTTTATTTTTGCTCAGTATACATTAACACTATAGCCGAATAGTCTAGTTTTCAATTCTAAATTATTTCATTAACAAAGTAAACTGTATGTAACCTAGTTTAGTGTATATGAAACTGAAACTCACAATTATGATTGTATTATTGCGTACACTAAGACGTCTCCAATCCCTTAAAGGGAAGGTTCTAATCCTTCCTGCAAATTGTTACGTTGCTGTTAATAGAGGGTGGGCCTGGAATATTCATTCCTGTTGGAGGCATTTAACTCAGTTTTATTTTATGTGTATTGAACACGTTCCTGGTATTTTTTATTGTATGCCATTTTGCACAATTACGCTTTTTATTTTTTTACAGCATATGTGAATAGTGACGACTGGCTTGAATAAGCAAACATATGAACTATTGTTATTTCTTTACGGGGTCAAGGAAGAGTGGGTAAGGGTAGATGGATGGATGCCCGAACTTTCGAGAATCAGTCTTATTAAGCTCATCCCTGTTACACAGTTTCGAGACTTCTATGATTAGGACCGTATTTCAATTGTAAACGTCAGTCCCCATAGGGACGTCCATAAATTGCGCACGCCGCCCATATTTCAGGGCGTCGGCGCGGGGTATTGGGTATAGTTTTCAACTAGCAATAACCACGCCTCGGATAAACCTCATTGGCTATGGTACCGCCACTGCGCAAAGCTGACTATGATAGTAAATTTCAGATATTTATATAACTTTAAAATCGCTTTAATTCGGGATTTTTACTTTAAATTTAAAATAATAAAATATCAAAATGAGTATGTTTTTGCTTGAAACATATTATGTTATTACAATAGGAAGATGTTAAATC
>JAWPHD010012822.1:0-73080 GCA_037043455.1 Cyrtodaria siliqua
GGTTGGTCCAAAGCAGTCGGCAGTGATCAGCAGTCCAGATATCATGTTTTAAAAGTAAATTATAGCAATTATACGTAAAAAAAGAAGAAGATATTTTTCCTTTTTTATTTTAGGACACCCTAAAAGTAAGCCTTTGATCCCTGGATCCCTTAAAGTAAATACCAATGTTCCCCAGATCCCTAAAAATAATTGGCCATGTTCCCCAGATCCCCAAAACCCCTGGGAGGCCCTCATTAATACTATTTTACCGATTAGAAAAATGTATGTTACAAAAACGTGGCGAATATAAACAAACAATTAAGATTGCCGTGTGTCCCTTTAAGAGTGTTTTCATTGGCGTTTAGACTGACGACTCCAGTCCCTTTAAAGTGCGTTAAACGCACAGACGACCATTATTTTAGTATGCCATCTAGTTTGTTTAGGCGTTTATGCGCTACCGTACATATGTACACAACGGTCTTCAAATTGTCACAAACGAAAATCTCACCAGTTGATTGACAAACTAATTATAGTAACGACGCATAAGGTAATGTCGTAGATAAGTCTACATTCCAGACATTCTACAACACTACTAAGAATAAGATAGACGCAAAATTATTTTTAAAATATATGCAAATATAGAGTAACTTAATGCAGTTATCTTGCAGAATGTTTTGCTTATATGTATTTTCTATATTATTTTTTAAAAACTAAAACAAAAATTGCATTATTTATAGTAAACGTTGATAAAATGTTTGATAAAACAACTGAATTCTCCCAACATAGCGTCTGGCACACTGCCAAACAGCTGTTGATTTGTTTGGCTGCTCTTTCCCGCGTCTTGCCAACAGGCCAATCCACATCCCTGGGAAAATGTGTTTCTTACGCACATAAAAGTAGTCCGGCTTAATTTAAAATGAAAAATTATCAATATTCCTTCGTTTATCAACAAAATATTGTTTTCATGACATTTATAATATAATTTTAAATAAATACAAACATAATTGCCTTAAAAACGCGTTAAACAAAAGAGCGGCAAAGTTTTGCGAGCACCTAGCATCGTCGTGAATTAGAGACGAACTGTTTCCCGCCAATTAATACTCATTCTGGTGTAGGCCACGACAACTTCGTAGTAAGTTTGAATCAGTACAGTGTTTTTGTTTATTTTTTGCTAACTTCTTGGATTTAACAACTGTCAAAAGTAAAGCAAGATGTCGGTTTATCATCGGTCTACAGCAAAGAGTAGGATTTTACAGGAATATCGCGACAGAGAAGAGGAAATCGCCGCTGCATTCTCAAGGTGAGTCGTAGTAATTTCTACGCACGCCGTCTCAACATAAACATTGTAGTACACATGTATATCGAAATTTGTGTTAGCGTATATTCGCATGCTGATGTCGAATAAGTTTATTTTTTCACGTAATCTTAAAGGTTATATAATACTTAATCATATTGCAAACGTTTCAACGTCCTTTTAAGTGATTATTTGTCTTAAATCTTTGGGCAAAAACCGGCATCATGGCGAGCCAGTCACATGTTTTCAGAATGAAAACAAAGGGCCCGTAACTCGCGCGTACACGTATTCATGGTGGCGTTACCTGTTTTACACACAATATATATAATTTTTATGTACTTTTGCTTTTAAAAAACGAGTTTGTCGCTAACGTATTTGATAATAGGTGTGTTGATTTGTTGACCTATTGTAATGTAAGGGCATATCTTGTTTTCAGTCTGGGGAAAAGATGGCCCATGTGCATTGATAACAGCTGTTTGACTTTGCCTTTGATCGAAACTCACATTCTGAATGTCGTGAACTTGAAAATATTAGACGTATTATTTATATATTTACAGACATTGCGGTCGATACCTATTTTAAGTGCTAAGCAATGTAAACATATTGTGTTTAAATAATTATGCAATTATTTATGCACCACGTGAGCTCACGTGAGATGGCCAGCCAGATAAGACCGGCTTACTGGATCAGCTGATTGTTTCCTGTCCTCAGCTGACCTACATATGTCAAAAGTATACATACATGCATATTTAGCAATTATTTACGCTTGACAGACCTGTCAGTATTCATTCTAAAGACACAATAACACTTAAGATAATTGCTGTTGATTGTTCATTATTACATTCATTCACTTCTTTTTTCCATTTTTTTTTTTTTTTACAGTAAGTTGTTAGATATTGTTTATAATTTAAAGCAGTATGAGGATAATATAAATTAAATTAATTATCAAATATTGTATTTGTATCGTTTCAGAAATAGTATTCTTTATTTATTTTTTTAACCATTCACAAAGAATGGTGACATCTTGGCACACGGCCAAATTAGAAGGCATATCATATCATTCATTTGAAAGACTAAATATTAAGCAGATCTATGAAGTAATAGGTATCATACTTCGTATTATTTTTGCTTTTATATTTATTTCACTAGAACATACTTGAAATTGTGTGCAAGTAGAAGAATAAAATGATTACCGAGGGAATATCTGTAGCTAGTCTGCTAATGCATTAAGATTATTGGACGCCTGCCAAGACCCACCCCTTCTGTCTGGTACATTTTATGAATTGATCAATAAAATGTCTATTGATCTCTCCACTTCATAAATTTTATTCCTAATTTAATGTGCTTGATGATCTCTACTTTATGTGTTTGGCCAATTTAATTGAATATTATTCGCATGTAGTTAATAACAGCATTGAGGGTCTTACATGTGTGCTGATTTAAGATTGAATTAGTTAAAGAGGCTCTACCTATATCTTTTTGTCCACCAATTGATATAAACTTTACTTAATTATAAAGAGGACTATGAAAAAGGTAAATGGCAATAATTTCACCCAATGTAATATGCGTTTTGCTGGGGGAAAACAGGATTGAAAAGATCGGATTTTTGAAATTATATTCGTAATTGTTTTAGACAAGCCGATTGCGGAGATTTTCCGATCTTATTCGTTTACAATCGGAACTACCTCGTCTGATTAGCGAAGAGTTCCGATCGATTTGTTTGCTATCGGAACTGCGCCGAATAGTTTGTAATCGCATTGCGCATGTCCGAGAAAATCGTAAAAACTTGTAGTTCTCCGGCAGGAATAAACGGCTGGGCAGCATTTTATTCAAGATATTGTTTTGATCATAATTAATAATTTACAGAACTGGAATACGAACCATGTTTCTTTTTAGAATACTCATAAAATAGCTTTGTATACATATAAATGCAGTAATATTGAGTATTTAATATTTTACATTAAAAATCGTGTAGATATAGGTAGTGCCTCTTTAAACTAGTTCGAAAAAAAGCTTGTTTTAATAATAAGTGGAAGAGCACAAAAGTTAGAATTTTTCTGGTCATATGACATACCTGACAACCCCACTGTCATTGAGTTATACCACTTACTGGTGTATTACAGTATTTATGTCATTGCTTTATAATAAAGTTTATTACACTCCCAGAAGAAATTAAGATTTTTATGTGATAAATTATTCTGTTTGTTTTCGCTGGTTTATGATGTCATTTGTGGTTTTTCCCTGAAGTTTAAGTCATGGACACAAATAGGAATCTGTCATTATTAAATAGACATTCACAGTTGTTGATATACCGGTTGACCAATTCTTGTAAGAAAATTGAAAATAAAATTCCACAGCAAGTTTATTAAGGTTTTCATGTACCATATTTGTAAAAGTTGAAAATATTTGTGATGATATTCTCATTTTTAAATGTAAAAAAAGCTTAGAATAAAACACTCAATACTATAAAAAATAATAATAAAGACTTTATTTAACGAGAGAACTCATTTGAAACTAGTCAATCTACCACGAGGCCCTCAAAACTCAGCTTAATGTTATACATCTCAGAGCCTCTGATGATATTTACAGCATCATCTGCAAATTCCACAGCCTAGGGCTGGAAATATGTACAGCCGGGCCATGGTGCTCTCAAACTGCAGTTTTGGTGCTCCCGCCAATCCACTAACCAGCTAGGTACACATCTACATCAGTATTTAAACATACTAATGATTCCATCATTTTTTTTAACAGGGAAATGAACTCAAAAGCTGGTTTAGAAAGCGAAAAGCGAATACGACGTGAGATAGCCAATAGCAACGAGCGGCGCAGAATGCAGAGCATTAATTCTGGTTTCCAGGTCCTCCGTGCCATGATTCCGCACACTGAGGGCGAGAAACTGAGCAAGGTAATTTAACCATAGAACTTATAATTATTAAACAAGTATAGGAATCCTGGATAGAGGCTTATGATGAGAAATCTTCACCATTAAGAAACCAAAAGGATTGGACAGCATAGTGACACAGTTTTTTAATGATGAAGATTTCTCTTCATAGCCTCTATCCGACTTAGTGTTTACCAGAGGTTTATCGATAGTCTCTATATAAACTTATATAATAATAGGTCAGGCTCTGAATTATGAAGAACAATGTCACTTGGGAGTAGTAGGAATCTTTATGTGAGGAAGCTATCCAGCTGGCTTGCGGAAAGTCGGTGGTTCTACCCAGGTGCCCGCCCGTGCACGAAAATTGCCCGGAGGGGCACCTGGGGTCTTCCTCCACCAATGGAAGCTGGAAAGTCGCCATATGACCTTAGCTGTTGGAGCGACTATAAAATCCAATTCAATCAATCAATCACTTGGGAGTATAACCTTCATGAATATTCGGTGCAAGTATGAAATTCTGAGAATTGATTGGTTGAAAAAGTTGGGTTAATGCTAAATTGTCTCAATCGTGAACGCTCGGCCAATCCCGTCATTCTTCGGGATCCTGCCTTGTGTGTATCACGGCGCTTCAGTATGTTCAAAATCTTGACACTGTTTGTCGGAAGGCAACGGCACAGAAAAAAGTGCACTGTTGCTATGTGAACAATGTGGCCGCTGTTCGCACGTGTTGATATATAATTTGCGTTGAGTGTTTGTTTTGTACAATGCAGATGAAGGTTTTATCACTGCTTTCATGTAAATAAACTATTGATGGAGCAATCGGCTGAATAACATTGCAACATTTGGATGATAACTTTGATTTTGAATGCAAATTTGTTTTGGTGGTTTTGGCGGGAATCTAAGGCGCGATGACGTAACCAATATGGATTTTTATGTTAAGCGTTTGAAATTTCTTTCAACAATCTTTTATACAAAGGAAAACCGGAACCACACTATTTATTTGGTGTAAAATATAATTATTGTGCTGTATTATCGGAAACTGTTCACATTCCATTAATATCGTTGAATCATTTCAGGTTTTAAATTTGTAGCCCCAAAGCCTGATGTACATTCTTCAAAACCATTTTAATATATTTTAAATAGATAGCATTTCAGCTAGATTATAGGAATACTGTAACACTGTTGCTTCAGCAGCACTCCCAGGCTGCTGGCAGAAAGCACCTGTTTATCTCATGTGTATTGTTGTCTGACTCAACTTTCACATGTACTGAACACACCATTGTTTGTATCAGGTGTTGCACTACCTTGAACCTTGGCACTATGCCAAGATTCCAGTCTACACACTAATAACCTGACACTGTGGGGCCATCTTTAAAATGGTATTGATACAAATGGATGCTGCTTGTTTGTACAGTCAGCTGTTGTGCTTTACTATTAATGTTAGAGGTAGCAAATATTAAGATTATAAGAAAACTTAAGCATTAATTATCTACCTGCACACATATTTTATGTACCAGTAATTGTTTGTTTTGTCTTGGTGTCAGATAAGACATTATTAGATCATCACCTGAGCCGAAGGCTCAAGGTAATCTGTTGAGATCACTCTTTGTCCGTTGTCGTCCGTCAGCCCGTCCTTAACTTTTGGTTCAAACGACTTCTCCTCAGAAACCGCTTGGCCAATTTTGACCAAACTTCACATGTATGATCCTTAGATGAATGCTTTTTAAATCTGTTAAAATTAGGTCAGCGCGACATTCAAGATAGCCGCCATTACCATATATGGTCGAAATCTTAAAAAGTCTTCTCAAGAACCGCTGGACAAATTTCGACAGTTTTTCCTTTAAAAATGATCGCCAACGCAATGAAGTCCCCGGTATCAAAAATGGCCGTGCGCTGGGGATCCAAAGTTTGTATATTTGAGATTTTGCATGTTTTTCATAGACTTGTACAGGAAAAAACTTAAAAAATCTTCTATTCTGAAACCACAAGGCACAGAGCTTTCATGTGTATTACATGTAGCATCAGCTTATTGTTCTCTGCTAAGTTTGTTTGGCCCTGCCCCAGGGTCATAGTTTTACATAGACTTATGTAGGATTTTTTTTTAAAAGGTTTAATATTTTGCATTTATTATAAGAATATGGTCCTTTACCAAGTTTGTTCAAATGGTAACCCTGTGGTCATATTTGGCCTTGCCCCGGGATCACAGTTTTACATAGACATGTAAGGGGGGGTGGGGGTGGAAAAAAATCTTCTTCTCTGAAACTGAGTCAGAGGTTTAATATTTTGCATTTACTATAAGCTTATAGTCCTTTACCAAGTGTGTTCAAATGGTGATCCTGAGGTCACACTTGGCCTCGCCCCCAGGGTCAAATGTTTTACATAGACTTGTATAGGGAAAAACTTAAAAAATCTTCTTCTCTGAAACCACAAGGCACACAGCTCTCATATATTAGATGTAGCCCCGGGGTCACATTTGGCCCTGTCCCAGGTGTAACACTCTAGCACCTTCATTTTGTATTTGATCTTTACCAAACTTTGTCAGTGTTTTTATATCAATGATGTTAACACAACAGAGGCCACATTTCTTGAACAATCTTAACCAAACTTGCACAGATTGTATATGACCATAAGATTACGATGAAGTTCGATAATGTGCCAGTACTCAGGTGATCGATTTAGGGCCATCTTGGTCCTCCTGTTGTTTTATTTGACACAAGCTATTTAGGCCAAACAAATTGCATGCTCTAAGAAAATAGGGTCGGTAGGTAGGCCAGGGATTTTTTTTGGCCGTTTTTATAGCCGTTATTCGGTCATATTCCCAATGGCAAAACATATCTTTTTTTCCCAATTTTGAGGAAAGAATTCCCAATTTAAAAAAAATAAATAAAAAAAAAAAAGGGTGCCAATCCAATGATTGGGGTTCAAAAGCTTAAATAAATGCTTCAGTTTATCTTGGTTTACAAAAACAGTATTAAAAGATATAATTATGAAAGGAATGCTTTACTTTATATGTTTCCGAATTTTATTAAAAATCGCGCTAAAATTCCCAATTTTATGAAAAATCGCGCTAAAATTCCCAATTCCAGGGGTATGGGTCATGTTCCCAAAATAATGAAAAAAAAACCTGTAGGCATTTTCTTTTTTTGTTTTGTTTTTTGGAGCAAGATATTATGAGATTCTACATGTATTTATCTCATAAACCCCATACAAGTTGATGATACAGCTGAAAGTTGCTCTGTGATGTCAGTTTACCTCGATATATAGAGGTTAATTAACATTGTTGAAGTGATACGTGAAATAATTCCGGAGTGAGAAAGATTCTTGCGATATAGAAACGTTCAATAACATATGCGGCATAATGCTACATTAATACAACTATGGCATTGACATTTTACATCCCTTCATGGTTTTGTGGAAATCTATCCTGTCCAACCTTGACACAATTTTATATTACAGCAGCTGTACTAATATAATACCTAACATTGTCCAGTGTCATCAGCAAGGAATGTTGTTTCACTGTAGAAAGTCATGTTTTTAAGGCCACATATTAAACGTGTCCTGTTCATAACTCGTGGACAGCTGATGTCACCGTGTATTTCTAATAGAAGACATGGGGTCAGTTCAGGACAATTACTATGTCCTCGGGCACCTGGCACAGAGCTAGGATAGTAAAAGATGGACTTAGAGTGATTAAAATATTAATTAATTGATTTCTGGACCCAAACAAATGTTTATATATATGTTGTGTGTAAAATAAACAAATGTTTATATATATGTATATAGACCCAAACAAATGTTTATATATATGTTGTGTGTAAAATAAACAAATGTTTATATATATGTATATATATTTTACATATATATAAACATTTGTCAGGGGCATACCTGGAGCATTTTGAAATGTACGCCAGATATGAGAAGCGTAGCTGCGAACCGACGACGCTGCGAGTGGGGGGTAGGTGTGGGAGGGGGTCTTGGTGGTTTGTGGGGCCTCCCCCAAGAAAATTTTGAAAATTAGGAGGCAAATGATGCGTTCTCAAGCTATATTTCAGCGTTAATATGTCATTTTGAACTTTTATTTTTTCATACGCGCCTGTTTGTTGGGTCCAGAAATCCATTAATTAATATTTCATTCACTCTTCACTCCCTATCCTAGCTGGGTGTGGGACCGTGCCTGTGACAATGTCTGGTGGTTGATTCTAAACAGCTGGATATAATCTGATGCAACTTGATGAGTGTATCATCAATTGGAGGCATAGTCTGAAACCTGGAATGGAATCGTGGAATGGAATGGATTAGAGGTCTTTTATTAATCAGTAACTTTCTTGTCCGGTTCTGACATTTGACAGTATCAATTCCTGTAACCTTATTGATTGGCCAATTGTACCACAGACCCAACAACATTTTACTTTTTCCACCATCATAAAAAGGTTTTAATTTTCCAAGTTTGGAAGTAGATTAACAGTAGAGCAACGATCATGAACTAGTTCTTGATGCAGCCTAACCTAGCTCATAACTTGGCAAATTATTGACCTATGGTCATAAAACTATACAGTTTTTCCTTATCAATTATCCAATGCAGATGTACGTATGCCCCTTTTCATAAGCTTACACTTTGAAAAAAACTGCTCCATATTGCAACCCGTCGTCAAACTTTATAGTTAGATTGCACAAATTGAAATACTGAAAAAAGCACACGGGCAGACGACACATGTTCCTACCTACCATCTTTTTCAGCCCTGCCCATTACAGAAAGTTTTTTTTGTTTGACCTGAAACATATTTTTCTGGATTATGGAGATTGTTAAATATATCAGCTGACTGTAAAAATTGACCTGAACTTTTGACAACTGTGTTTATAACGGCCACACAGTAGACATACATGTGAACCCATGTCTTGCTGATATACAAGTCTGGTCAACAAAATGTGGCCAATCATGATAGTCGCCCTGATGTGACCCTCTGACCAGAGGTGATACGAGGTTAATTGTAGGACAAACCTTGACTATGTTTATGTTTATAAATACTAACTATCTTCATTTTCTTAAGGTCAAATACCTTCTTGCATCTCAAGGGTCTAGACTATATAATTTAAACCCAATGGGGAAAATAATGGATAGGGGCATGTCCTGTGGATATTTTAGGGAAATACTTCATGTCATCATACTCAAGTATGTTATTGTTACAGTTAAAGATATTTTTTTTATATATAATATAAATACCGCTTTTTTTTTTTATATAATTATATATAATATAAATATCGCTTTTTTTGTCCTATCTGGCCTAGACCATTTTTACACTTGATTAAAGGGACACTGTCCATAACTTTTAGCTTATAAAACACCCAATAATTATGTTCGCAAACATTATACACTAAACATTATTCAATATTTACTAATTAAAAGCAAGATTGTTTAACGGAATTCAATCGCGGTACAAAAAAAAGCAAATCCACTTCGTGGGTTTGAACTCGCAGTAAAAATAAGTGTGCGTTAGCGTAAAGTTGTCAGAACTCGCTCCCGACTGAGCTAAGCGGGCTATACATATTACGCAATACATACTATGGTGAAAACCTAGTGCGCTATGGAAGTCACGTGAACGCATAAAAGGTAAATATTGTGGGTCCCACTTTATTTACATTTAATAATTAAAACTTCTTTTTTTTTCAAACTCACGAATGTATTCCTACATACTTCTTCGGGTCTATCCTCATGTTTTCATGTATACATTTCAATGAATAAAAGTCAGACAGTTATTTGGTTATGCTCAATATCTGCTTACTTACGGACAGTGTCCCTTTAATACAATATTATTGGAACATAAGTTTTAGAGAATTATTGAACGCAGGTTTTCAGTTATGAATGATGTCAAATCTGGAGAATGACATTCTATAGATACGGAAAAACAAATCAGGGTTTTGTATTAGTCTGTACTCTGGGGCGGATGCAGGATTTGGGAGGGGTTCACGATAGTTGACAACCAAATAGAAGAAGCTATTTTTTTTAGGTATTAGAGGGTCGGGCGCTGGGCTTATTCCCGCCTGAAACCACCCCTGGTACTGTACAACTACTTTTGCAGTTAAATTTGTACTAGAAACCGCAGTCCACAACTTGCTGAATAGCATGCATGGATATTAACCTTGATCAAAAGATTTCTAGGCCCATTTTCCATATTTTATCTCCATGTATATGGAAGATGAGCCCTGTTAGGCGCCATATAACCTTTGCATGTGTTGATGCGCCTTAAAACCCCAATTCAATTCAAAAGATAGACTTTGATGAATTCTGTAACTGTATACCTCACTTATTTTGGCTTATCCCCAGCACAGTATTTACATTATACGGTACTTAAACTGAGCGAAATACTTGTATCTGGAGCAAATAGACACTCCTTGCATTCCATAATTGTGACACACGAGGGCTTTTTTTTTTTGGAAAAATGCAAATTTTCGGGAAAAGGGAAGGAGGCCAAAACCCTTCAATAGGGGGTGAAAAAGTGCAATTTTCGAGTTGATGGGAAAAATCATGCGATTTCGAGATATATGGGGAACAGTGTACTGGGCAAAAATTGAAGATTTGGGAGTGCAGATATGCAAACGAGTACATTTTAGATAAACTGTCTTTTATACATATAAATAATGTTGAGAAAGTTAGAGGAGGAAATAATGATAAGCTAAAAAAACACTCTCAGCCAAAAAAAGTAGTCTGTTTTGCTAGGGGAAAAATATCGGCCCCTGTTTAATATGAAGGAAAAAAAGCCCTGCACACATAGTGTTTTTCTTCAAACAGCACTGAGTGCTATTAAAATTCATGTTGAGAGCCATATCTTTACATTCATTCATATAATATTTTATTTTGTATCAAATATATATTCAGGAAATTAGGTAAATATGGTAGAATTAATGCCCATTTACTGCAAAATTACACTTCCTAAATCATTTTATTGGCAGTAGTTTATTATATCTTACAACCAAGCAGATAATGACACAAGTTGATTGAATGATTTGAAATTGTCTGACACCCACAAGTGGTTATATAAATTGATTTTGAAAATTGCAGCTTAACATTTGGAAAAAAAAGATAACTGATCTGACCTTGTATTGTTTTCTATAAGGTTTTTAGCAATTTAATACTGATCACCATATGTTTAGTTATGTTTTACTTTGTACACACTGTACCTTACTTTAAGTTGAAGCAAAACGGGCATGGTTAATGTTTTTGAGGGGTGTTGGGGAGGGGGCTAGGTCTTGTCCCTTATTTAGCTAGTGATGATTATATTTGATGGAAGTGTAATTTCAGACAGATCTGACATACATTCAATCTGGATTTGGCCAAAAAAAACACTGAAATGAATCTATTATGCCCCCAAAATAATATTTATAAGCTATTAAAGGTCAAAAATCAAAGGTGAACTTCACATTTACATGTATTTCAAATAAAACTGTTTTATCTAATCAGTATTACATGTCCCAGTATTTATATATTTAAAAAAACCTCACACTTCATACTGTCTATAGAATGTAGGTTCTGATAAATTCGATAAATAGCCGCTAGATATATAAATGTTTTCAAGTGTACTAGTGTCACCTGTTCTTATGTAGCCCAGTGACTAGACTGGTATTACAAATTAGACTAAAATTATATAATAATACTGTGTTTATTTTTATTTCAAGCTCTGTTTCCTTTCATGGCTGAATTTATTTATATGTTCAGATAAGACCATACAGTTATAAGTGGAGCGGATATTTGCCCCTTTCAGTGAATTCCCTAATAATATTTAAAAGCGGTATTGGTTTTAACATTAACATTCCACCCAGTGACCTACAAAGTCTGGGTTTAATATAGTCTGTACCATCTGTGGGCAATTGCTATATTAAACTACTATTCTATAGTCCACCCAGTGACCTACAAAGTCTGCATTTAATATAGTCTGTACCATCTGTGCACAATTGCTATATTAAACTACTATTCTATGAATTATTCATTTTTGCAGTGGAAATGTGAACCATAATTAAATAGATGCACAATGCACATTTGTGTGCTAGCCTAATAAATTGGCTCCTGTGCATTTTTTTTTAATTTATTATTCTGACGTTCTATGTAACTGCTTATACTATTAATGCTCGCCAATACGAAAAATTGCAAAAGAGCGTTAAACGTGTATTTTAACACACTAATTTTGTGCACTATGCGTATGCATTATTCTGTTTTCATGATATATATATAATATAAATGTCAGATTTGTCATTTTTTGCATGTGTGTGCTTATTAATTATAAGAACACTTTGAATAGAGAGTATCAGATTTCAATTAAAATTTCACTTTTTTTAATCACAAACTATTGGCTGTAATTTAATCATATATAATCAATGCATTCTTTCATTTACAAACTTTTGTGTTTATTATGAAACTATCTGCCAAGTTGACAAATATATGAACTGACTTTTTTGGGTCATAGTACAGTCATGTATGCTAGAGGAATGGATTATGTTTCATGGATTATTTTACTTGAGATTATCATGAGATTAGGAAAGTAGTTCCGACACACACAGTTAATACTAGTAGCACTGCAGATTTGCTTTATTCATAGTATTTGTATACATGGTTTATACTATGCGAACCTTACAGCACTTGCGGCCGAACATTACTGTATAAAATAGGAAATTAGTAACAGTTACATTTTATCGTATGGTCATTAACAACTCTCAACACATTTACAAAGATAGGAGAAAACACCGACATTGTACTTCCGCCCATCAATGAGATATTTCATGTTCAGTGGACCTTCAAAGACACATTACCTGTCTACCTTGGTATGCTGTGGTGAAACATGATCATGGGGCTAAGGTGTATGTCCCAATTTATATTCTTTACTATTTTGGTGTTAGGGTGGGTTAAATTTAAGAAGATTTGAAAACATTTAGTAGTGATTTTGTATAAATTTCACTCATATAGGTCATCTTTTAAAAAAAAACTGATGTTACCTGACCCAGGATTTTATAAGTCGGTAGGTAGGTAGGTGAACTTCCCCCCATCAAGATAAACTTGAATATACATGTATATTAAAATGCCACTCAGTGAACTTGTTTGAACCACCATAATCTTTTGTATTTTTTGAAGTTTGTTTTCCATTCAGAGAAACTTTGTAAGTTTCCCACAAGTTCATGCTGTGTGTGACCCATGATTGACTTGCCAGCATGTGTAGGCCATGAACCGGTGAGGTCATCCCATGATGCATCAATCTATATTTGTTTGTGTCTAAAAACAGAACAGATGTTTTGGTGGAATTCAGTGTATTTAATAGGAATTATTCAAATCTATTATATTATATATAAGGCTATCAAGGGCCGTCCCAAAGAGCAGGGAATGATACGGGAACATTTTGTTTGCACTGTCTCAGTCTGTTAGAAGTCTTTCCAATTAATATTCAAGATAAGGGGACAAAACCTAGTACACGGCATATTACACAATATGCAAAGTTTTTATCTACAATTTCATCCCAGTGAGTCAGTTTCCATCAAAATGAGGAACCCTTTATGTTGGTCTCTGGAAAAACAATAAACAATGATAATAACTGAGTCAAATTTGAAAAAATATTAGTATTTGACTTGTAACTCGAATGTAAATAAACCACGAAGTTAACATTTTGTGCGCAAATTCGATTGCGAAATCCAATTGCTAAACACATGTTTTTCTTGTGCCTTGATTAACTTATTTTAGTTTAATATCATGGATTTAGCGCATGCCCTAATTGTAATAAAAGTTAAAACTGACATTCTAATTTTTAAACAAAAAAAAGCAATATTTAGAATAAAATGGAAAAAAATGAAAAAATATTTCACCCCAGAAACCAAGGTTTTGACTCTCAACACTGGTGCCCTTCTGGATCCTGTGACACAGCTATTGTCTGGATACCAGTATTTAATAACTGTGATATTATATGGTGAAGAAGCTCTATGAGTGTTCCTGTGTTTATTGTTTTATAGATATGGCCCTGGGCCAGATTGTCTGTCTGATATGGTGACCTTTTGTATACATAATACTTGTATTAACATTCTATATTGTCTGTATTTGAAGCTTATATTATATATAGGCATAAGCTGGATATCCTGGGCTTGACAGGGTTGAAGCTTAATTTTTTATTGTGGATTGGTTAATAAACTTAAATTTACACTCTGTCATACTGTTGTAGTGTATTATAAAAACATTTATCACATAACCTGCGGTGTGGGAGTGTAATAACACCATTCAGTATTTTCGATATTCCACTAGTGGTATAACGTAATGTTAACGACATCATGGACGTTAATGTATGTTTTCTGACCTAATGTGATAAATAGAATCTAACATTCGCTCTGCAAGAGCCTCGTATTATATCATTTTGCCAACTCGTTTAATAAATTCATACTGAATGAGCACTCTTGTAAGATCCTCTATTTATTATTTCATTTGGATCATGTACATACAAACACAAAATATTTAATTCTGCAGCGCAAACACGGAGTTGTAACAAAAGTAAATTTTATTGTTTCAAATAGAAAAAAAAAATCAACTTTATAAATGATATTGAATAATTAAATCGAAGCTATGTCAGTGCTTGATAAACACCTCAAGATTTCCATGTGTAATATTGCCTGTATCCTTTGAAGACTTCTTCAACCAAATTCTACCTGGGCCATAAACAAATGAATAATTGACAGTGGAGTAGAGCAATGCTCTAGTGCTCTAATTCTAGTGTTTGTAAACAAGGGGAAACATGTATAGTAGCCCACTGCTGCTGGTAATTATTGAATGATTGATCCTTGTCCTGGGTAATTAAGTTCAGCCTGCCTCAAGTTTCCTATGTTATACATTATTCAGATTTAGGATACTTGCAGAGAGACCCTAGTGCTGTATACATATATATGTATATATATATATATATATATATATATACATATTGATCGGGTGCATATAAAATTATATATACTGAAACGCAAAAGAAACGCAACTCGAGAATTTCCGCTATATATTGTATGTACAATATGCTGCTGTTAATCAATTGGTACATGGCTACGTAAGACCTTTCCTTTCGGGAAAAATACTAAAACAACTCATAACATAGCAAATAGTATTCCTTCAAAGTTTCATTATTGACAGAGTACGCATTTGGCTCAAGCATGTGAGCAAACTTAGGATGCACAATTTTGCAAAGTCTCTACGTTAAATACAGTACTGAACTGGCTCAGTTTTTCAAAGAGGAACTTCCACATTTATGAATTTCTTGTTACAAGGTGTAGTGTGATTAAAACGTCTACATCACAGTTGACACTAATTAACTGTAACTTTTTCTTTGGAATATTATGTGGAATTAAGTGTGCAGTATATAAAATATATAGCGGAAATTCCCGAGTTACGTTTCTTTTGCGTTTCAGTATATTGATCTGGGTGGCTTATACAGGCATGTCAGCCTTTGCATAAAGATAGACTTATTTAGATATAAAGTATTAGAGCTAAAATGGTCATACCGTATGCATATTTCCCCGTGAACATCTCAGCTTGTGAAATGGAACATTTGAGCTACACAGCATGCTGTTTTTACCATTGTTGATTCAGGACTAGAGGTTTATCAGTTTTAGCATGAGATGTACATTTTAGAAGAAATGTTCACTTTCATTTGTTCATTTCAAGCACTGTCCAAGAATCTGACATTCTCAAACGCTTGGTCCAGTGGTTGCAAAGTCTAGGCACAGAGTTCCCGTGTGCTTTCTAATCTAACACGGGACTACTTTATCTATATTTAAGGCTGCCATCCTACAACAGACGACGGAGTACATAACCAGTCTGAATCAGGAGAAGGCCAAGATCCTCTCGCAGAATGCATATTTTAAGCGTGTCCTTGGTGAAGTCAGTCGACGATGTAATGTCGACCTTGATGTTGATATATCACTATATGGGTCGCCTCCGACGAAGAGAAAAAAGCGGGATACAGGTAAATAAACTTATACTTATTTGTTTGTCTACATATGAATATATACAGTAGTGTTTAAATAAATAAAAAATCAGAATCTTGGAATTATCTTCTTTTACATTACTTTTCTATTAAAGTAGGAAACTGAAAATAATTCCTATTATTGACAAAAAGTTGCCTTTGGAAGAAATTTTGTCAAAACTCCTCCAGATCGCTATATTATATATAAGCCCTGCCATCCTGACCCTAATTTTAATGACTGTCCGCTCTTCCATCCAAAACAATCATGTCTCAGCCATAACTTTGAAAGAACTGAAGGGATTTTCATGAAACTTCACGCAAATGTAACCACAATGAGAAGGTGTGTCAAATTCAAGAATTGGGTCTGTACTTCTAAGGTCAAGGTCACACTTGGAGGTCAAATGAGTCAAAATTTTAGTGGGCATTTGTCACTTATTGGTGACATTTCTTATTTTCAGTCTTTTATAAGGTGTTATGAATATAAGGTGCTATGAATATAAGTTTTCTTCTTAGACCCCTAGCTAAGTGTACATTTTGGGCTGAACAGTTCAATGGCACACACATACAAACGGGAAACAATGATTTTTTAGTATATACTGTAATGCATCCGGTAGAAAAATTAATGATTCAGATTGTAAACAACATTTATATAATGACTGCACACAGAACAGGGCTCTGTATTCAGACTTAATCCATATCCATTAATGAAATGAGTTTCTATATTTGTAATGGCTTTTCTAGATTTTCATAACCCATTAAACTGATGAATTTTAGGAGAGTGTGTGTGAGTGTAAAAACATTCATTTTCTATTTTGACAGCAATTTTATTATTATTATATCTCTGTGGGGGCTATCTAGGAATCGTGTTGTCCGTAACGTCCTATCGCTTCGTGTAACACGTTTTTTGTCCCATCGCATAACACATTTTTATTACTTGCATTCCTCAAACAGTTTCTAATTGTTCCCAATCTTCATATACACATAACAACTGATGACCTTATGTCCCTCTACATCACCCATTGTTAAAGGCCTAATTTACAATCTCATTAAAATCATATCCTAATTATGCTTTGATACTCTCCGTTATTGGATCTGACAACACTGCCTTGGAGGTCATGTCAGATCGAACTTTCATCTAATCAATATTCATGAGAAGATCAACTAAATTCAACCAATGAAATCGTGCATTTCATATGCACTTTAGATGATGTTCGAGTGAACTGAACAAACGAAAATCCGCATAAAACGCATAGATCTATCCAAAAAAAGATAGTCTTCATATGTTATTGCTGTGGATTGCACGATAAATGGCAAGACATGCACTAAATGGCAAGACGTGCACTAAATGGCATGTTTTACATCAAGAATACGAAGCAAGTCAACATTCGGAAAAGTATTTGAAAAATATATAATCTTCCGAGATTACTACGTCATTAGATTGTCTAAATAGTATGTCTTAGTATGTCTGGCCCGCTTAGCGACGTTAAGAGTGTGTAATTTAAGTATGGGTTCAACCCCACGAATCTGTCAAATATTTGCTGAAATAGGCTGAAATCTGATTGGCTAATCGTAAGGTCAATCTGACCTTACCTCCAATGCAGTGTTGTCAGATTCTTAGTAGCGTAGAGTATCACAGCGTGATAAAGGGTCTGATTTTAATGAGATTGCCTAATTTATAACAGAATTATGGCCCTTTGTTTGACTTAGAATTTAAGCAGGGTATTCATCACCTTCAGTGATAGTTCTAGTTTTTTGATTGCGGTATCAGTGGGTTTTTTATGCCTAATTTGGGGCCGAATATCACAATTCCAAAAAGTATCCTTTTTTCACAATTATATCCAAAAAATTCACAATCTGAAAGAAAAAAAAATCAGACCAGTAAGGATACTAGTCTTAATATAAGCTGGTGTCAAAACTAGTCTGTATTTACCAAAAACAAAACTTAAAACCTGGGAAAACTGGTCTTAATATAAGCTGGTGTCAAAACTAGTCTGTATTTACCAAAAACAAAACTTAAAACCAAGGGATATTAAACTGAACATAAAAGTAAAAAAAGTTTATTTCTCTTTTGTTATAATATTTCACAATTTCTAGAAAAACGCCGCTATTTTTCACAATGGCACGGGCACAGGCTGCATTCACAAAACACATAAAAAAAACACTGGGTATTAGAGCAATGATACAATCACAAAATAGATTCCTAATTGACGTGCCACATTTGTATACAGAACTTCTTGCACAGTATCCGCCTCTCTTGCAGAGTCTTCAGACGAAGGTATATCAGCAGACTTTGAGGATTTTAAATATGATGACATAAAACGTGAACTCGTCGAGCTTCGTCAGCAGCTGGAGCGTGAACGCCAACTGCGTATGATTCTGGAGAACCGGTCACGTGATCTGGAGTCGCACCATTATGCCGAGAAGGTGCATCAAGTGAGCAGCCATGTGGAACATCACCTAAATATTCACAAGGAGTCCAAGGTATGTGGCCGACAACTCTTGTTCTGAACATTGGTCACGTTTGTTAGTTTTTAATCTTTTTTTAATTTATGTGTATTTTACTATTTTACGAAGGATATTTTACAATGGAAAAAATCTGAAATAAATTCGGTACTAAGTTGTAAAGTTTAAAAGGTTTAATTTCTTTGCAGATAACATAAATCAATGTCAATGGGGTGGAATATTTATCTGTATTGTATGACTGTTGAATCACAAACAACTAATACTCCATTTAGTCTTGTGTTCCTGCATTTTTCTTCATCTGAATGCCATAAAAAAAGCAGTCTATTTGCATACCGTATGTCACTATACCTTGTTTGGATTATCTTTGTTGATACACAGTACAGCACTAGGACTGAATTGTAAATTCCAGTTGTGCCAAGTAGCCTTCAATGTCTATTTTCACACATTCACACATTGTGGATAGTGTTCTGATTGTCTGGCCTCCAAAATGGCAACATATCAAATCCAGCCATTTGGCAGACAGACAAGCAGGCAGTTATTGATGTGGAAAAATTGTAATGGCATATTTCCAAATATCTGTCTCCTATGTTATTATTGCTCAATCCACAACTTTAGTCCATTTTAAATGTAGACTGTTATTAGTGTGTATTGAAGGATGTTAGTGTTTCTCAGGGGATCATTTAGCCTGAGAAATGATGTTACCTTTAAAGGGACAGAGGCAATCTTGATGTTATATAACATTTGCATATTTTGTTTAAACTTATTTATTTTACATCAATTGTAATTGTAATGAAAGTTGTCTGAATTTATTTTAATCACTTGGTGTCTACCTGGCTAGAACCAGTACTAAGCTAATGCAGATAAGGCCTAAAAAAATAAATATGTGTGTTTCCGGTTTCCCGACCGACCCTACCTTTTCACCGCCGACCCTAAATATTTTTAGCGAGATGAAAAAAAAAAATGAAAAAAAAAAGATGTTACAATCAAACAACAAATATTTTTATTCAACTGATAATTTTATTAGCATCAATTTAACATGAATTTGGAAAAAATGGCATAATACATGCGAACATAAAAAAAATATCTAAAAAAAACACCTTTTTATTACCTACCTACCCTAACTTTTTGACAGGGTGAAACCAGAAACACACATATTTTTTTTTTAGGCCTAAACTGTCTTACTCAGGGATACAACACGTGGTCATGGCGGGGATCAAACTCACAAATTCTATCATGGGTCTAACGCTCTACCACTAGACCACATCATTCCATATTTACAAATCATCAAAAATTAAAATTGATTGGTTCGAAACAGATTGCTTATCATTTGACTAACTGCTGATTATATTGTACAAATAATATATTTAAACCTATTTGTAATAATGAAGACGAAGTTAACTAAAACCCCATTAATTCGCGAATATTCACGATTTTACCACATTTACATATGTGATTGTCTGTATGCTTATTTTCTACTTATTCATTGCAGCCATTTGAGGAGATAAAGAGAGGGGAATTGACAGCGTATGCACCATTACAGATTGACATAGAGTCCGACCATCGTGTTCCAGCATCGCCTCCTCACAAGTCAGAGAGCGTTGACGCCAACCCTAGCTATGTATCGCGCAGAAATCTGGAGACAATTGTTGAGGCTATACGCCATCTTGAGGGCGGTGAACTTGAAAATGAGCATAGACTACAAAGCACCTTAATCCCAGAATCGTGTGTACGTCATCCAATTCCTATCCCACACTGTGAAGAGAGCGAAAAAGACTCAAGTATAACTAGTGACCAAGACGATGTGACATCGGAATGTTCCGGACGCGGTTCACCGTCAAACCACCATCATTATGTCAAACTTCAAAGTGCACAAAACTTACAGCATGTTTCACATGTTTCACCACCGTCATCACGGCTAACATCGACCAAAGTTGTAGTTACGAGTTCTAGTTACACTGACAAATACCCCGCTGTCACGCACGTGCTACAGGGTAACGTGCCACGGCCACAGTACTTCTACAGACCTGGCGTGATTGTCCAGAAGTCGTAACCCGCCCACGCGCTTTCCGACGCTCGTCATCATCTGTGTATATCTTGTATTTATTAACAAACTACTTCCGTCAAGCCGCTGGAGAAATGTTTCATTAATTTTGTTATCGTAAAGCTGAAAAGAAAAAGGCATTTTTAATGTTTTTCTTTTTTTGATTTTATATAATTACTTTCTAAATCTGTTGAACAAATTGTATTTTAAATTGCACCCTGGTGACAATTAAAATACAATAGTTCCGTGTCTTTACTGTGGATGTTGTTTGATCAGAGAGGTATACTATAGTGCTATTCATGTCCTATTAAGGCGGAACCGGACTGCTCAAATAGATGTATTTCTGATTTCAGTATGTTTAGGTTTACATGCATGGGCTCCATAAGGCCATCCTTATAAATACATTTGTTTGCTGTTTCCCGACCCATGATTTTATAAGTAGGTGGGTAGGTAGGTGAATGATTATTTTGTCGAAGACAGTAAAAACCTTAAGAAATAAAAGAACAACATACAAAAGATTGTAAAAAAAACAATGTTAAGGAATTGGTATAAAAAGTTTTCCGGTAGGAAGTTTTTGTGTGGGTAGGTAGGGAAACAGCAAACCAACAATTTGTTTATGGTGGGCCTAAGGTGTACAGGATGCTAGTTTTGTTGTCATGGACATACTGGATGCAATGCGAATAAGATAAATATGCTTCGGTCCGAAATACATCAAGTTGAATGAAGATGGTATCCTTCCAAACATTAATTATTCAAGTTAATTAATTAATTAAAATTAATTATTGATTCAATCAGTCATAAATTCATGCATATTCAGAAATCATATAATTTTGTTAATTGTTTAAGTGGGGAAATTTAACTGCTCTTTTGAAGTTATGTTAAATGTTCACATGTTTGTTATGAATAATGTTCACTGCCATGATTTGTTCACACAGAAAAGTGCTTTTTTAATTTTCATCATTTTCAACATGTTTATTGTTTGTATTGTTAATAACTTGACTGTGTTGTGTTTTCAAATTAACATGTAGACTGTATGGGAGTGCCAGTATATATGTACACGTGTCGACTAAATGGGAGTATATATGTACACGTGTAGACTGTATGGGAGTATAATTATCCTTGGTATATGTACATGTTTAGACTATAGGATTATATCTGTTCATGTTTTATGTGCACGTGTAGACTGTATGGGAGAATATCTGTCCATGTTTTATGTACAAGTGTAGACTGTATGGGAGTATATCTGTCCATGTTATATGCACACATGTAGACTGTATGTGAGTATATCTGTTCATGTTATATGTTACAATGTACACGTGTAAACTGTATGGGAGTACATCTGTTCATGTTATATGTACACGTGTAGACTGGATGGGAATACATCTGTTCATGTTATAAGTACATGTGTAGACTGTATGGGAGTATATCTGTTCATGTTTTATGTACAGGTGTAAAAAATAATAGTATACAGAGAAGTTCAAACTATTTCATTGATTTAATGGTCTTGTTTACGCTCGGATTAATTTTGATCATACTACCAGAGTTTCAATAACTGGATGGAAGATCGAACACTTTGCACCATGGATAAATCGAAATCTTGCAGCTGCTTGGGACTCCTCACAATTGTATAATGTCGAGCTGTTAAACCAAAAGGTTCAATATTTGGCAGAACCATTTAGCCACCAAAACTGATATAAATAGTTTGAACTATATCCGTTGCAAAACGTTACAATGCACATCAATGCAAACTGATCTCTGCTGTCGGGCTGTTTTTAGGAAATATCTAATAATAGACCACTGCAGATCATGTGTATGTTGTCTGAGTTAAATATAGTAACACTGGTTATATATAGATGTCTGTCTAGTCTGAGTGTTGCTTTTATAAACGTGTTTTAAATAGGTGTTCAATAAAACAACAAATTCGATAATTCATTTACCATAATTCAAATAAAAAGTAAGACTGTGTGTCGAGTCGGTTTTGAAACACTCGATACAAATTCAGATGATAGAGAAAATGCGGCTGTTGTTTGTTACTTTATGTTTAATTGTTCCTGTTTCTAATGTTGTTATTGTAAATATTGTTACAACTTCATGATAATCATGTATTTTACATTTAGGCATTTTAGAAGCTTCAAAGATTCCCAGTTTTATTGTTCCATTAATAAGCTTTAGGGCAGTATTTTTTTTAGTAATTGTTTTACGGATTTATTCATCAAAAAACATAGGCCACCTGGTAAACAAATAAAGTATGAAAATAGTTTCATGACCACTGCATTGTTTCAGGTGTCATCTCGCTCAAATCACTAGAGTAGTGGCAGACAACTATAAACGTGGCTCCAGCGTAAATGGAGTGTCTACAATAGAATTTGCAGCAACTCTGCAGTTCTGCAGGTGAGAAGGTTCTGGGCCCATTTTCCATATTTTATCTCGATGTACATGAAGGATGAGCCTGGCATGTTCATCCCTGTTAGGAGCAATATAACCTTTTATGTGTTGGTGCACCTTAAAAACAAATTCAATTAATTTTCAAACAATCTAGAATAAAATTGACAAAGTAATGTATATAGATAAGGAGAAAATTTTCTTTTTGGTGGGTAAAATATTCAAACTTAATACATTGGAGGCAATACTTTTTTAGAAAACTTTTTTTTCATTTTTGTTGAATTCTGGGGTAGGAGGGTCAATAATCATTAAAAAAAAAGATATATATATATTTATTATTGATCCAACATTTTATGTTAAAAAACAAACAATTTTTTTTTTGTTTTCTTTAGAAAACGACATGGCATCTTTGAAATTGTTAAAACTATGTTGGCAAACCCAGAACGAAGAAGCGTTCTAAAATGCATAAATTTGTTAAATCGTATTGCTTCATTTGATCATATAACTACACGTATCACGCATCTGTAAATAAAGCATATAACTCATAACTAATTTATAAAACTTGTTTAAGTTTCAGTCTTAAAATATAAGCAGCGCAAAAGTTGTACAAAAAATAATTTTATTTTTGTGTATTTTATTTTGATTTTCTTTTGGTCGTTAAAATAAACTACGGTTAAAGTTCACAGAGGCCGCCAGTTGCCCTTGGATTTTGACTGATTGTTTTTAGTAAAGAGTATATCCTTTCCAGCCATGTTGTGATACAAATATTTAAGTTGCAGTTTTGTTTTTGTGAGGGTAAAATATGCATTACAGAACTCGATATCTCAAACTTTTTTTTTTCTTTGATAGCAGATTAAATTACCTTTTCTTATTATTGGTTATTTCGGCTTTCTTATAAATATGGTTTTAAAACATACACAGAAAATACATTTTTAGGTCATTGCGAAGAAATATTCATCCAAATACCTGGTTACATGAATTCTTTATTTAATTAACTTGGATATTTTATGACGACATGGAAAATAATTTATGAAAAAAGGTTTATATCCATTTTAGTGCTATTTGCTGATGTGGAAATGTTAAATTAGTCTACATTGCTTCATTGTCTTGTTTATGCCCCTATTTGTCCTTCTCGTTTGTCTCTCATGACCTAGTATCTTGGGTTAATGAGCCATCAAATAATCAATTCTGTTACACAATCTTAATAGTTGCATTTGTTTCCTGCTATGACAAGTTATGCAACAAACAGATCTTTGTACGAAATAGAATTATAGCTCAAAATGGATTTTTTCATTTGAACTTTAAGCAAGTACTTTCGTTTTATCATTTTGCGGTAGATTAACGAATCAAATTCGAACCAGTATGAACATGTCTTTAAAACTAGTTTACAATATGTTTTAATTCTTTTTTAGTAAACCTAATTTCCCCATCTTCGCTGTCAATGCAGACTAAATTAACATTTCTGACTACAGTGAACTTGTGTATGCTTTATGAAGTATGCATTGATATAAATAAATGTTGTGAATACAATGCCAGTATTGTTCTGTTTTATTCCCCGTTAATAATTTGTATGGATTATCATCGATTGAATCTAAGGTGAGAAAATTATCAAACATCAATTAAATCCTATTTACATGCGATTTATCTATAGTATGTTGAGATATGTTTTCAAGTACTGAGAGGTCTATTAAGAAAACGTGGTAGGGGACCTTATCACGCGAGGATGAGTCTACAGTTGTAGTTCAATAGAATACATTAACTTGATTTAAAATTAAAGGGACTTTAGCTTATCTGGAACAATTATCGGTGTCGAATCTAAAATCAAATAAAAACATCATATGCGAACTGGTTATTTAGAGACGGACTATCTTTTTTTTGTAGCATGGTGTACTTCGTAACATTGTGACGTCCGTATTCTAAATTCCTCTATCTGGTAGTTGTAGTACGGTATATTAAACCACGTCCCTTTAGTTACCCTAAAGTAAACAATTTAATGCAATTTAATCAAAGGAAATGTCGGCGATCATGCTACAATTTTTATTTTAAACCTACTTGTATATAATTAAAATATTTTTTAAAATTGTCCTAGGGACGTCGGAAGTTTTAAAACAATCAAGATTGGCGTGTGTCCCTTTAATTTGAAACAGTTTGGTGTGGGAATATAATTCAATAACAATATAATTCAATGACAATGTATTTTGAGCACAATTTTATTCACAATACTTGAACTGAACACGATCCCTACTTCAGGGTATTTTAACTTTATAAACGCATCACGACTGTTTAATTCGTATTTGGATGAACGCCCATAGACCAGAGTTTTTTTATTGTTTTGGTTCTCAGATTTTTTTCCGGAAAAAGTTGGGGAAAAATCTGAACCGTTATAAGTGTGTATCTTGTAATCGTGTTAGTCACATTGTAAAACATAAAATGGACCTGAACAAATTAATATCAAATGATTTTCTGATTTTACGTAATTTGATTGTTTGAAATGGGTGACCAAATAATGAGGAACACCTTTTTTTTGTGCAAAACTTGGAGAACCGAAAAATGAAAAAAAAACGCTGGCCTTATTTCAAAGCACCTCAAATCCCCTTACAGGCTTCGTCAGTGAGCGTTCATTCTTTATATACTCTGTAAAAGAAGTTTTGGACCATGGCAGTGTTCGAACCCGTACAGTGATCGCTGAACCATGACATTCGACCATAACTTTTATTATCTCAGTTGATAATTCACAATAAATCAACATCAACAACAATTATCGTTTACAATGAAAGTTTGCGAAAAATTAATAATCTTTTTATTGGTTACTCGAATGTGTCCGTAACAGTTACTTTGTATGGACTTTGCAACATTTTTTACATACCCTTTGTGTGTTCGCGATATTTTTTAAAAATCAAATCTTGTTTGGAATTTAATGTTTCTGGTACAAAATTAACCGGGTAAATTTTTTGCTGAAATAAATAGGATTATTTCTATTTTACATGAAATTATTTAGGGCAGTATATGGTCATGTGATCTCATGACTTGATTCAAATTGTGGAATTGTTGAAGTATCAATGAAATTAATATCGTTATTGTGAATTTATTTCTAATAAAATTATATGGAAGAATAAAAGTGATCCTTAGCAAATTTTGAGTAGTATATTGACAATAAACACAAATGAAAGGTAATAGTGTAACATAATATAGATATGAACATGCATCATGATATTAATTATTACTGTACACATATATATATATATATATACACATACGACGTTGCGGTGTAAGCCTTCACCTCTCACCGCTGCGGGTTCGAATTCCACTGGGAGCTCGACTTGTTAGTAAGTTTCGATTCTTACGGTTGGCGGGAGGTGTACAGTACTGGTTATATCCAGGAAAAATGGGTGGTCTGCCTCCACCACAAAAAAAATCGACCGTCATATATAACCTGACATGTGTTGAAAATGACGTAAAACACCATACAAACAAACAAACATGTATGCATATATATATATGCAAACTTACATATATGCATATATATTCATGCACATATATTATATACACACATATACATACATAAACTTTTATACATATACATGAAAGCAATGTAAAACAATTCAAGATATAATCCAAATAATATGACAATAAAATAATGATATATTATATTAAGTTAACTCCCGTTAAGTAGTTAACTGTGGCAAGTGATTTCATGCCACACACTCGTATGCAGAATGTGAAAGATCATGGACAACAAAGTGTGTCAATCTCAATACCACATCAAACACGCAGACAGAACGCGTGGAATAGTGGAACACTTCTACTAACGTTATGATAATCACACTCTATAGCATGCAGCATATCTCACACCATACACTCCTGCAGATTGTGAAAGATAGTGGAACACTACTACTAATGTTGTGATAATCACACGCTATAGCATGCAACATATATCATACCACACACTCTTGCATATTGTGAAAGATAGTGGAACACTACTACTAATGTTGAGAATCACACCCCATAGTGTTGAGTATGTATCACATAACACACTCATGCAGAATGTAAAAAGTAGTGGAACGCTACTGCTAATGTGACAATCACACTGTATAGCATTGAGCATATCCCATGTAGATGGAACACTCTTGCTAATGTTGTGATAAACACACTCTATCGTACTGAGCATAACACACACCACATACTGTTGTCACAGAAAAGGGGAATACTTATTTATGCCATTTCATAAGTTTTATTACATTCCTATGGGTGAAAGATTGGGATTTCTCAATGAAAGAATATTCATAATCGCTAAATACTAATAACTAACTCAGAACTCAGAACACAAAAATAACTAACTGCGACGTTGACTAACTGCGACGTTGAGTTATGACGTCAATAACGTGTTGGTCGACGTCATCAGTCGATAACGCTAAATATGGGTAAAATCATACATAATCTGATTAAAAATGTAATAAAAAGATTATTTAACTGTTGTGATCGATTATAGGGAAATCCTTCACTTGATGGTAGGCGTGTTGTTTTTTTCACTCACTCGCTTACGCTCGTTCGTGAAAAAAAGAACCACACGCCCATCATCCCGTGACGGATTTCCCTATAATCGATCCCAGCAGTTAAATAATCTCTATATAATCACTCTCCAGATTGTGATAATCACACTCAATATGGTTGTAATATAAACATTCACATTACGTTTCGTTTTTACGATATACTAAACTAAACACATCACGAAGACGATCTCAAGTCAGCATTCATTGCATAGTGTCAAACAATGACCATATCTTACTTATATAGATTATATTAAATATGATCTGGAACCTGACATGTTTTTAAACTGTATCACAGCGTAAACGTAAATCAGTGCCGCCCTACTAATATTTGTGCTAATTTGGGAGTGTATAACGTCGGACATATTAATCCCACCTGTGTAGACTTAATCCCGGACCATATAATATACCACCCCGATTGTTTGACAAAAATGGAAACCGACGTGTGTGCAACTTAAGGAAGGGAGAGCATGTAAATACTGATTCAAGGTCGAATTAATGATTACCCTAGCGATGAATGAATGCCGACTTAGTGCGAAACATCGTAGAACTATACAGAGTATACATTTGGGACGATTATCTCCGTCTTCATGTTTTATCAAGATTAAAATTCAGATCAGAACACGCATAACCTACATAACTATATAAGTTTGAACATGTCACCTTGCCAGTTAAAAAAAAAAGGTGCGGAGATCTAATTTATAGCATTTCTTATTTGAGAAATAATCGTGTGTAATAAATAGATAAAACTTCAAGTGTTTGCCATGCTTGATAACGCTTCATGAATGAAATGTTTTATTTGCTATCTCTACCATGCGTCGCCTAAGGTAATTTAAAGTAAGTCCTCCGCAAACTGTTTGAAAAACGAAATTATAAACCCTCGTGTACCTTCACCCATGACGTTACAACTAACCGCGTAAACCGGATTTATCAATGAAAGCAGAGGTAGCAATACAAAAACATAAACAAAACTAACAGAAGTTTAAAATAGTTACCCACCATCAACAGGCACATTTTACAACAGATGTAAACCGTTTCTAAACACACTGACGATGAGGTAGGTGTATCTATATAAATTACATATATTTTGAGAATCCAAACTCAAATATAAACGGCTTTAACCAGCCAAGCCAACACGCAAACTGAGCGTCGAACTACGAGTTACCAACTCAGAATTTATTTCACTCATTTTAAATCACGGGTAGTTTAAGAACCCGTGAAAAAACTATACTTTAATCGGCATACGTTATTATATAACTTAAGCACCAGCATACAGTTTTGATAAACGTTCTTGGTGTAATTTTGCCGTTATTTGGCGGGTCAGTTTCTTTAAAAGTAATTTCAGAAATACTACTACAACTCCAGAGTCTAACCATACACCATCCTCAGCCCATACACACCCATCCCCTCAAAAAAGGAACTATACATAACACCAAACACACCAACACAATTATTATGCAATCTTAAGGATGTTATCAGAATGTGGGAAACACAGCATATAATTACTGTATGAATAAGACATTCAGCTACAAATAGTCACGAGGACAGCAGCATTCGTAAAAAGTATTCCGGTCGCCTGACTACTGATAAGTCACGATCACCTGGGATGTGTATATTTAGGTGGCGGTAGGTCAGGCTGTAGAGGACCATGCAGGTGATGCAATATAGTGGCAACCGGTTTTACAATGATATTATGAGATATAAACCATGAACAATGAGCCGGTTAGTCATTTGAAAACTGAAACAAGTCCGGAAAATGTCCTGAAATTTTGCCACAGGAACCCTGACAATCACTATAGGGACCCTGACTGTTGTTACCTTAACCTTAACCCTAATGACTGTGATCATTGTCATGTGGTCATGACACATATTTAAATATTGCCTAATGGTTTTGTATCATATAACATATATATTTGGTTGAAAAAAATACCGCTTGTGAAGCTCGAACGCTCTACCAACAAGCACGTTTTTTGGACCTCATTATTGCATTGGTTTGAAATCGAATGATTTGAAATCGGATGCTTATCTACGATCATACTGATCTGGAATTGAATGTTGTTTAACGGCTCATCAACACAGTGTAGGTTATTTAGAGCCGCCCCAGAGAGAGGGGAAGGATACATAGGAATCCGGGAACCGTGCCCTACTCTTATTATCGAATATATTCCTTTGGTTATTTAACGTGCTCGGAGGATAGACCGATAATCGGGACCGCCCGGTTTACGTCCCCATCCGATGGACGAGGCTGAGGGAAAGTGTCTTGCCCAAGAACACACCGACGAAACTCAGTGGCACCACGGAGAATTGAATCCGGGACCTCTGGTTACAAATCCGCCGCGCTATCAACTGCGCCACGCCAGGCCTCTTCTGTTTGCCGTCAGTCGTGTCTTATTGGCTATTTTCTTCCTCCACCCCTTGTCCACATCAATTACATATATGGCTATTGGACTGTCAGCTCGAAACTTTGCATACTTGATACCTTGACCTAGGAAGTTTGAAATTTTGCCACAGGAACCCTGACCATCACTAAAGGGTCCCTGGCTGTTGTTACCTTAACCTTAACCCTAATGACTGTGATCATTGTCATGTGATGATGACACATATTTAAATATTTCCTAATGGTTTTGTTTAATATAACATAATTGGTTGAAAAGTGTCGCTTGTGAAGATCGAACGCTCTACCAACTGTTACACGCACGTGTTTTTGGACCTCATTATTGCATTGGTTTGAAATCGGATGATTTGAAATCGGATGGTTTCCTACGATCATACTGATCTGGAATTGAATGTTGTTTAACGGCTCATCAACACAGTATAGGTTATTTAGAGCCGCCCCAGAGAGAAGGAAGGACACATAGGGATCCGGGAACCGTGCCCTACTCTTATTATCGAATTTATTCCTATGGTTCTTTAACGTGCTCGGAGGATAGACCGATACACGGGACAGCCCGGTTTACGTCACCATCCGATGGACGAGGCTGAGGTTAAGAGTCTTGCCCAAGAACACACCGACGAAACTCAGTGGCACCACGGAGGATTGAATCCGGGACCTCCGGTTACAAATCCGCCGCGCTACCAACTGCGCCACGCCATGCCTCTTCTGTTTGCCTTCAGTCGTGTCTTATTGGCGATTTCCTTCCTCCATCCCTTGTCCACATCAATTACGTATATGGCTATTGGGCTGTCAACTCGAAACTTTGCATACTTGATACCTTGACCTAGGAAGTTTGTAATTTTATAGCTTGACCATGACAACTTAACTGCAAGATCTTTCTAAAAATAAAAGAAAGATATCCCCCCATCCTCTCCCCACAACCCCAGAATGAGCAAGGAATGACAATATTCCAGATGTACAACCTATATTTCGAAATTAGGTCAGTGATCTTAAAAGTAGGGTCGATGACCACACAAGTTATCAGTAATATACTGTTTTACCTAGCATTACCTTAGAGAGGGATCAAGTTGACCAACATTTGAAAACAATAGACATAAACGTTGGAAGAGTTATCTTAAAGTAGGTGAACACGTCAAATGTCACAGTGACATAATAATCCACGTTTTTATCTTAAAGGGACACACGGCAATCTTGACTTTTAAAAAACTTGCGGCGTCCCGTTAGTTTTTCTATATACATAACGTGCATTATTTCAATCATTAATGTTAATTATAAGAATAGTATAAAGCAATTTGCTTTTGTATATTACTGACTTTTGATAATATTGCACCAATAATATATTTCAACATTTGGTAAAATAACGATGAAAATTGAAAACTCAAAATGTTATTTAATGATATGCAAGCATGTTTAAAGTCAAAATGTCACTGAATTAATAAACCGAGAAGATAATTTTGATGTTAAATAAAATCTTCAATATTGCCGTGTGTCCCTTTAAGGTATACCTTTCAAAGTTAATTAACTTGACAACTGCTGGTGAGAAAGTGACCTATCAGGATTTTCGTTTTATTAACAAAAAGACAGTTTATTAATAAAACAAAAAGACAGCAGCTGCACGTCTCCATAGTTGGGGACACGTCTCAAGAGTCCTATCCCGCCATCAACAGCCATATTGTATATAACTAACATATTTTGCGAATTCAAACTCCTCTTGTTGCTCTGGCTTCTGCCAAGTCATTGAGTACCTTCATTGTGGCTTTCTAGGCTATTGTTTTTTTTTGTATTATATTTACACGAGCATATTTGTGTTTTACTTATATTGCCTATTGATGCTGCCTTGTTGGTTAGAGGGCTGGCGTGGCGCTGTCGGTAGCGCGGCGGATTTGTAACCGGAGGCCCCGGGTTCAATCCTCCGTGGTGCCACTGAGTTCCGTCGGTGTGTTCTTGGGCAAGACACTTTTCCTCAGCCTCGTCCGTCGGATGGGGACGTAAACCGGGCGGTCCCGTGTATCGGTCTATCCTCCGAGCACGTAAAAGAACCATAGGAATCTATTCGATAATAAGAGTAGGGCAGGTTCCCGGATTCCTATGTATCCTTCGCCTCTCTCTGGGGCGGCTCTAAATAACCTATACTGTGTTGATGAGCCGTTAAACAACATTCAATTCAATTCAATTGTTGGTTAGAGATTAAATCAGGGCGGGGATTTCTTTATTTACACTGTCCTGTTTTAATGGGTAAATGTGAGGTTTGGTGCACCCTAGAACCGGTTTAAACCCCCAGTGGCCTACTTTGCCACTGACCGTTCCAAGGCGGTAGCCCTATTGTCAACCCTTTTGTGTTTGTGATGTCGTTTGCATTTTTTATCACTTTTGCCTTTTCGTTTGTCTGTTTGCGTGTTTGTTTTTGTGTTTTGTGGTTGACTGTCGTCCTTGAATGCTGCTTTCCCAGTCCGATATTTCAATCCTTCTATAGACACAATTTAACACGGCTTTAACCAGCCAGGTCAAACCCCAAAACTGCAGCGTCAAATTAAGAGTTACCAACTCATAATTTATTTTACGCATATTCAATCACGGGTATTTTAAAAACCGGTGAACAAACCTATACATTGGCTACCAGGCTGATATATAACTCACTAAGTATTTACATAAATCCTTTCAGCATTATTTACATCTGTTATTCTGATTAGTAACGTCGCATGCCACGGTATCATTTCTCCATTCATACTTTTTGTAACACTATTAAGTAACTTTAAATGTTATGTGTTTTTGTTTGTTTCGTTTACTTAACATCTGAAAAACTCTTGCCAAATGGTGAATCTAAGTTGCTATCGTATTGCCTTTAAAAAGACTGTATTCCAGATTACGATACGGTTGGATTCCGTCGGACTGCTTTATATATAAACGACTCCGACACATTTAATGGTAAAGTCCAGTTTATTGTTTACAATACCTGACCTGGTCACATACGCCTTCAATAGCTCGGTCACCAGGTAACAAACACTCAATGACGTATACTGGTATATATGTCACGACATGTGCAGGTCAAATGCGGACCAGTCAACATAATTCACGTAACGATTGTATTGACCCGAACTAAAATGCCAGTAGAAATCTATTATTCGTTGGTATGCAATTGGTAGAGTGGATTATGGATTGATCCGATTGCCATTGTTGTAAATATAGAACCATTTTTAGTGTCACGTGTAGTTCAAGCTATGCGTCTTAATCTAGTAGAATGGCGTAGCTGCCTATGTAGTCATGTGCCTACACATTGTCCCCAGAAATCATAAAAAATAAAAATGCCCCCCCCCCCCAAAAAAAAATGCAATAAAGACAGAGGGGGTTTGGGTGGGGTATGGGGAGGGGGAGTTGTAGGGATGGATGGGTATGGTCAGTTCATATAAATTTTTACTCGTGGTCTTTTCAGAAAATAAATGTCAGACTGTTTTCGCTCCCGGTTTTTCGAACTGTTTTCGCTCCCGGTTTTTTGGAACCAATGATTGCGCAAAATTTCGAAAGATTTTCAGAAAGCAAGCATTCATATTAATAATATATGTTATTTTGTTCTGTTATGATGATTTTGTTGCGCAATCTAAGATTAAAAAAGCTTGAAATCGCGGGTTAAAAAACATTGTTTGCTGCTTAAAATACCGTCAGTGCAGGATCTAGCTTTCTTCTAAAAAAGTATTCCCGGGGTGGTGGGGGTGGGGTCATTCCCAAACCGACACCCTAGTGGGGGCATAACCCCGACCCCACTAGACATTGTGCCTACACACTGATTTAGGCACAGCTACGCCCCTGTCTACATCGTCTCGGTTTGAAAACGAGACACTATTTTATCTCAGCATTATAGTGAAAACTATGTCACTGAAGAATAGGATCGAGGCGCCCTCACTATGAAACCGAGACACATAGCAGTGGAACGAGGCCTTCGACATCCTCGTTTCAATATGAACTCGATTTGAAATTGAGGCGAATTTTCCTCATTTTGGTAACGAGACTATCAGTGATAAATGCCAGTATATGGAACGTATACAATTGGATATTTAACTACCAAAATATACAGTGATAAATGCCAATATATGGAACGTATACATTTGGATATTTCACTACCAAATATATACACACAATGAAAATGTTTAATAGGAAATGTTCTACTTAAACAGCAACGTCTGTAATATGTAGTCTACCGATGAACTAACACAACTGATTTTATCTGAGACGAATAACGCCTACAGTAACAATTTAATACATCTTTATTAAAGCACGGTTCGGTTACTCATTTATAAAAGCGTCTAATAGCTCCGTCATTCCACCCACGCATTTTCAAAAAGTAGTGCATGCGTTCGCAGACACGAACTGCTGCTAGAAAAGCCGATACAAGTTTTACACGAGCACTCGGTGAGAAATTCGAGAAATTCCTACACTATCCATCCACTGTAGGGGAGACTGTTATATTAAACGCGTGCCAGTGGGATCCAACATTGTAAGTTAGGTCTACAGAACACTAACCTACATTTCAGTGTTGACTTAACGCTGATGACCAGGTTACTTCGGTAGGAAACTGGACCATGATTTATAGTTGACAAGGCTAATTCAATAGAAACTTCGACCAGCTAGGTTACTATGTTCAGTTTACTTCGGTAGGAATAATTTGGTGAAAATTGAACTACTTGTATGGACCTGTCTATTTCGATATACATTAGACTAATCAATTTTCGAAGGAAACTGAAGCAGGCTGTTTTGTCCATCTAGTTCGGAAGCATACTGGACTAGGGTTCTTCGGCCGAAAAAAATGATACAGGCCTCCTCGACAAGACTGTCATCTGCCAAATGCAGTTATGGCGAGCATATTTGACCACGTTATGTCGGTATGAAACTAGCACAGACTTCTTCGGTAGTTAATTCGATTGGCCTTCTTTGACAAGGCTATTTTGATAACCAATTATACCAGGCCACGTTATGTCCAAGTGACTTTGGTGGGAAATTGGACCAGGCTACAGTCGTCATGCTTTTTCAGTTAAAAATGGGGTCAGGCTACAATGATAAGTAATTGAGCCGAACTACACCAATAGGAAATTGTTCCCAGCCAAATTGACATTGTTTTCACTTGTAGAAAGTGGGACCTTGCTAATTCGGTAAGAAATTGACCCACGATACTTTGGTAGACAATTTGGTCCGGAAATTTGACGAGGTTAATGTAGTAGTCAATCGGGCAAGGCTACAATGGTCAGGTTTCTTCGGAATAAGATAGAATCGGCCATTCGATCGGTACAAACTTGTTTTTGAATGATACATGTGTCAGGGCACTTTGACTAGCCTACTTCGGTAGTTTATTTTTTGTGCCAAAATTCGTTGACCTGGGTAACGTTGAAGGAAGCTGGACCTTTACGACAACGCTTTTTCGTTAGTAAATTCTTCGACAAGGCTTATTTGATAGGATCAGTCTCTTTCGACTGGGCTACTTTGGTACGAAATTGAGCAAGACGTGGGGAGGGCTATTTCGGTTGGACATTTGGCTAGACATGATACTTTATTAGGAAAGGGAGCCCAATTATTGAAAACGCCACATAGGGTCGACATCAAATCTGACCTCGTCGACTAACAGGCCTACAATTATCATAAACTTTGAAAGACCATTGCCAAATTGTATTATCGTTACTCTTATCTAATTTAAAAGTAAACGTAAAAGAATCGTCTGCGACAAGGTTTATCACAATCTGACTTTTATGGTGAGATGAGTTCCTTGGTCATGATCACTTTCATACAATATTCATATACTAGTAAACACGACTGTTAATAAACTTATCAAAGAGGATTTGATTGACCCTGTTATTGTACAACATACTGACTGTGTGCATTTATGCTTTCCACTTTGTGCGATGACCGGACGGATTGGAGTCTGTTATCACGTCTACTTAATTTCTCAAAAATGACGGTACCGTATAATGTTCAATTTCAACACTGTCTTGATGTTCAGTATCAGGTTGTTCTGCCCATTCACTGAGAACTTTTTATTGCTTTCTATACAGTTTGTATACTAATACATACTTGTCTGTGTTTTAGTTAATCCGCTATTAATGTTTTCACATTCATAAGGGGGTGGTCATTTACTGACAGTTTTCTATGGAAGTGAGATGAATAACGCTGCTTCGGTAGAAATTAAGGTCATTCTCCTCATTTTCTTCCGTTTTTTTTTCAATTCGGTTGGTAGGACATTAGGGAAAGCTTCGTTGACCCGATCAAAGAAAACAAAGACATGACACTGCATAGTCACCAAATTGCTATGTCAAAATATACGTAGAAACTAAACTGTTATGTCAAAGTATACGTAGACAGCAAACTGATATGTAAAAGAACGTAACGTAGAAACTAAAGAGTTTTGTCAAAGTATACCTAGAAAGCAAACGTCTATGTCAAAGAACTTAGAAAGCAAACTGCTATGCCAAAGAATAAGTGGAAAGCAAAATGCCTTTTCAAGGTACATGTATAAATAGAAATCAAACAACTATGTCAAAGAACGTAACTGTCAAAGTAGGCGTAGAAACCAAACTGCTCTTTCAAAATCATACATAAAAACCAAATTGACTTTTTAAGGAATACTTATTTAGACAAAACGATTTTTTAGTAATTACTTTGGCAATACCACTGAAAGAATACTTTATGCAAAGTATACCAGCAAAGGTCTAATATGTAGTTTACATCAAGCAGTAAACATAACACGCTAATTACCAACAGCGTTATTTAATTGATATGTTCGCGGATGTTTTATTTGAAGGAGATAGTGCTAATTGCAGGTTATTACTAGGGATCGTAGCATACTGTTAGTATATAGAAATACAAACGAAGTCCTCACCGCACTTTCCAAGGTCACCGACAGTGCTTTTAATGAACGTTCTGTAAAATGTATTGATTCATCGGCAGATGTATTCTATTTCAGTGTCGGCGATAGGAAAACAGGTTATTATCACAATGCGCAGACATCGTTCACCGTTAGGTCTTTACGGTTTTTGGGTCAAACATGAAACAAGTGTCTTTTAGAAACCACAGCACCCAAACAAAATGGCACCGTAGGTCTACACTGTTTCACAAATTAAATAGACAATGAACAGGACAATACATAACATTAATAGTGGTGAAGACAGGGTTACCGACTTGAACAATTCAGTAAGCAAAATAGCCTAATGGTCAGCTTAAATCGGTGTTAATGTATTCACAACCTCGCTATATTCCTATCTTCATCGCCGTGATTGACAAGTGTAAATAAAAGTATATCAAATCAAATGGTATTCTCTAACTTCTTTCTAACAATAAAGTCAACATCCATAGAAATTAGCAAACAACCTACATAAATGTATAAAATTTAATTAATTAAAAAACAAACAATCCCACAGTACCTCTCATGAACAGACTCAATAAAACCGAGTCTGCTACTTTTATCTCTTGTTTGTGTTTGTAGCTTCCAAGGGATCCACTTTTCAGTATTTATTGACACTCACACTAGGGTTTGTTTAATGCTTTGTCTCGGCCGTAAAAAGTTGGCCCCACTACAAATCAATAGTGTTATTACTTACTGGTCCTTTGGGATCATCAATCCCATTCTGTGTGGCTTAAAAGTAGAATATCGCTTAAGTCGGTGCTAGGAGACGTGAGGGGTGTTGCACCTAACATTACCTCTCATGAACAGACTCTATAAAACCGATTTTGCTACTTTTATCTCTTGTTTGTGTTGTTGCTTCCAAGGGCTTTTCATTATTCTTTTAGGATATATCCCAAATTGTACTGAACAAACCATAGCAGAAGCAGCCAAAAATAAAAATAAATATATTATGGTAAATCCAAAAAACAACAATACTGGGACGAAAGTTTGTCCACCTACCGTAGTTTTCAGGGTTTAATAAGTGCAATTGTAGAATACCACCAAGATGTCCAGTCATCGCACAAGAGAGATGTGAAGCATAGCGACTAAATAATTAAAACATGAAGGGCGTTGCAATACTAAAGGTCTTATCCATTCTGATTAATTTCCTGTGTTATGTAAAGTGGCCAGGAAAATGTCAGACTCCTTTAAATTCCGAATGTTATAGATCACATCTCCAAAAAAGGCCCAACATGATATTCATAGCCGCGGAACTGTTTTAGGTGGTTGGTGTTGTGATTCTCCAGGTGATTTTCGATGCGACGAATTATATCCGTAGTTTTTGATAAAGATAACCTTATTGAAGAAGTTGACTTCATTAACACTGCATGTTTTGTGGTTGACCCCTCTACATTCAGCCACCAAATATACTAAGTATATGCACTGGCTACATACCAGCGCTGAATGGAGAACTGTTTAGGGTAAGAACTGTTTAGGGTAGAAGTTTTATTTTAAATAGATATAAATTATTTTCTCATGTCCTTACCATATTTTTAGATATGCACGGAACACACCACAAGACATGCTGGGCGCAATGTTTCTACAACTGTCTGGACACCTCAGATCTGTTCTTAACAACCACAGTGGCAAATAGAGATTGTTTAAGTATGACGTCTTTTTTCATTCTATTCAATCACATTAGGTATGAAAACATAGAAAGTAATAAAAACTAATATCGATTCATATTCGACGTCTAGGTACCCTGAAATGCACAGTAAGTTTGGGGTTTGAACGTTTTATTGGGCCAGATTGGGACATGAGGCAACAACTTTACACTACAAACATAAAGTCATATGCCTGATGATACATTCATCAAAATATAAAACAATTTCAGATAAAATCCGAAAGGACTAGGTATAATAAGGGACAAAATTGGCCCCGATATTGAACGTTTTAATGCACAAGTTTTGAATATCTAGATTAGCTACAAATGAACTGAATCAATTTTAAAACTCATTACAAGTACGTTTGAAGGCTCTAAATGAGTTTTAGAGCCTCACAAACAAGGAATTTTCTTTCAAAAAATGACATTTTTGTTCATTTTCAACAGTTTTTGATCCGTTTTTGGTCTTGGAAATACAGAGCGCACCCTCGAGCACAGCTGATTTTTTGTTGAAACAGGTACTTGATAGGGATGCATGGTCAGCCAAAAAACTGTGTGTGCTCGGTGGTGCGCTCTATATTTTTAGGATCAAAATCTTGCCCAGAAAGGTCCAAAATCGACAAAATCTATCAAAATTCCCAAAAATGCCTTTTTTTGAGACCCTATTAATTCTTCAAGATAAATAAAATAAATAAAAATATATGTTGAAGATAGAATATGATCAATTTACTTCAATTTGCACAACAGCTTATATGCAAATATTTTTTTTTGCATTTTGAATATATTGGGGGCCAAAATACCCCCTTATCATACCTCGTCCTTTGGGTAAAATTGTGGTAAATTATAAATATCTGAACTATATATACTTGTCTGTTAGAGATTATAACCTGGCGGAGATATCTTTATTTACAATTTCCCGTTTTATTAGAATGACAGTAGGGTAAGAGTGAGGTTGGGTGCACCCTAGAACCCGGTTTAAATCACAAGCGGCCTTTTTTTGCCACTGACAGTTCAAAAGCGGTAGCCCTTTTGTCAACCAATGTATGTTTGTGATATCATATCTTTGAAATTATTGTTTGTTTCTGTGCGTGTTTTTGGTTGGCTGTGGTCCTTGAATGCTACATTTCCAGTTTGACTTTTATATCAACTTTTAGAATCATAGGTCTATATGACGACATGGAACAGGCAAATGTATGCAAATGACAAATAACCCGAGCGAGTGCTCTCAATTAAAAAAAAGGGAAATATGCCAAATTAAGCTCATTTCTTTTTATTAAGATATGGCGCAGATGTAAATCTAGATCAGTTTAAGACAGAAGAAATGCATTCTTTCTACCTAAACATTTAGAGATTTCACCTTTAAGTTGGATACGGAAGTGCCTCTAACCCTTTCGCCGACAAATGTCAAATGTCGTCTGCTAAAATTTGAATTTAAACCTTCCGCTAATATTTTATATAAAACGTGTTTGGGAAAACATTCTTATTGAGTGGGAACAGTGTATTGCCGATCAGCCTACACATAGTGTGCATGCTGATCTGAGTCTACACTGTTCGTAAAATCAATGTTTTTGACTGTGGCAGCGAAAGAGTTAATTAGGTGCGTACTCTACACTTCATTACTGATGTACACGATTACACACTGTGAAGAGTTTACTCCCAACAAATTCCAAAGCATTCCAGCTCTTTGATATTTTATTGGAGACGTTTTTGGATAGCAGACGCTGCTTCCAATTCATTATTACAAACCAATCAGACTCTGGCACGTTGCCAATCCCAAGCGCGGGAAATCAATAGAGATGATATATTTAGACTGCAGCCGATAGTTATCCTCAACAGGTCGTACTCTGGAAGTCTGGAATTTAAATCTTTATGGCATCGTATGAGTATATTGATCTGCCAAAATTTCCCATCGCAATAGTTATATCTTGTTATATGCTATGACGGTCTGAGAACGGCGAAGCATAATTATGTAAGCCAACAACTGTTAAGACATTTGTGCTGTTTAAACCTTTATAAGGTGGTCGGTCCCCCATGCGTCCATCTTAAAAATCATCGTACATGGCATGTTGCTAATAGCTCTACTCTACACCTTTTTTTCAAAATTGCCTAGTAGCTTTCTTTTTTGACCTCATGTGACCTCAGGCTATCGCAATATCTTGATCCGTATTCATAGCAATATCTTAAGTCACGTCTTAACTTATCAATTTTTTTAAAACCATTTTGTATCAATTTAAGACGTTTTCTTAATATTGTTATTAAGGTTATGAATAAATAAAACCCACAGCTAAATAGTTATCTTAAAATAGATGATATTTAAAAATATATAAAAATCTTAAATTTGGACTCAAGTAATAGTTTCCACACAAGTTGCTTTATGAATTCGGGCCCTAGTATGTACCCACGAACCACTTAGATCGTTATATGACGTCACACTGTATTCTTCCCATTTCCCAGATCCTTACAACATTACACTAACTTACAACAATTAATTATACAGTAATTATACCTTATTTATCACGCACTGACTTCTTTTGATACAATTATTCTTGCATAATTGTTATTGCTATTTCTTCAACGTTTAACGGTGGCAGTAGTGTCAATCTCAATCCTCAGAGACGTAATAAAAACTATTTTATGGTTTTTGAGGTCAGTAATTCCACGGACGATTTTCTTTCTTTTGATAATGACAATGGCGACTATATTATTTATTATTAAGGACCACACTATGACACATCGCCACGAGCGTTCCGTTACTTTTCTACATGTGACGAATATAAAGTGCATTTCCTTAATTTGATACTGCTAAATGGTATAAAAGATGCAAGCAGAGAAGTAATAAGAAAAAAAGCAAAACACCAGGGTCATATAAATAAAAAGCTACCCCATCAAGGCTACCGTTACTATAAACGTCGAAAAACATTTCAAAGTAATTTAAGAACTCTTCTGCGACAAAGGACTATCACAACCTGATTTTTATTGCGACGTGATTAACTTTGTAAGATCCGTGATCATGATCACTTTCATACAGTTTATGAACAGAGGTTATGCCCCTATCATGTTGCAACGTAATGAATGTTTAGTAGTTAATTAATGCGATGACAACTCGACCTAAATCCTGAAATTGATGTTTGCTTTAATCTCGTCTTGTCGAATATATATTCATATATACATGATCATCTGTGTATTATACTTATATTGCCTATTGATGCTGCCTAGTTTATTAGAGTATCTAGCCCGGCGGGGATTTGTTTGTTTGTTTGTAAGGTGTTTTACGTCATTTTCAACACATGTAAGGTTATAGATGACGGTCGATTTTTTGTGTGGTGGAGGCAGACCACCCACTTTTCCTGGGTAGAACCAGTACTGTACACCTCCCGCCATCCGTAAGAATCGACAGTTTCTCACTCTGGCGGGGATTTAAAAAATATTTACATTGTTCTCTTTTTTACTGGGTGACAATAAGTGTGAGGTTTGGTGACCCGAGAACATGGTTTAAACCACCAAAGGCTTTTTTGTCACTGACCGTTCCTTTTATGTTTGTGACGTCACATACCTGACCTATTAGTGATTGCTGTAATTGTTGTTTGTATCAATACGTGTATTAGCTGACTGTGGTCCTTCATTGCTACATTTCCTATTCGACTTTTATATCAGACAGACAGATATTTTTTATTGATTTAAACTTTACAAGTTTATCATCATATACAATATGCAAACATTTATACGTGACAGAATAAACAAAACAAACAAACAACAAAAACATAATTTTGCACACTAGTTTCAAATAAATTGTATTATTGAATAATTTGAAATATTAAATAATTGAATAAAAATGTGGAAATGACACTGAACTTTAACTTACGCAAATTAAATTAAATTAAAAAAACAAAAAAACAATTTTGTTCTCATTATCACAAAAGCAGTAACATAAATAATTAATTGATAATAGTTTTCATTCGAGGATAAACCTAGTTTTGATTAAACAATAAATCATTACGAGAATCAAATGCTTCTTTTATAAACCAAGATAAATTAAACAACTCTTTCTTATTACTTGTTTTCATTAGCTCTATGAATTTTAAAACACTTGGACGTTTATAATAGTACTTTTTATATCTACTGTTAAATATCGTTAAATCCAGCAAGATGGATGGTATGTTGTTAGTTCATATCAGCACACTCATGTTTTGTTGTACCATGGTAACTAGAGCGTGCGATGTTGCTTTTAAAGTTGCACCGTCTGAACTTGTTTAGAAGTAGCTTGGTTTGGCTTGACTTTAGCTTCATATACACTCAAGTGATATGAAAACGCAACACGGGAATTTCCGCTATATATTGTATATACTGCACACTTAATTGCACATAATATTCCAAAGAAATCCCAAGATGTTTTTTTAAAAAAAATGTTGCAGTTAACTAGAGAAAGGACATAACTGTGATGTTGTAGACGTTTTAATCACACTACACTTTGTAACAAGAACTTCATCAATGTTGAAGTTGCTCTTCGAAAAATTGAGCTAGTTCAGTACTGTATTTAACGTAAATAGTTTGCAAAATTTTGCATCCTAAGTTTGCTCACATGATTGAGCCAAACGCGTACTCTGTGAAAATGAAACATTGCAGGAATACTATTTGCTGTATTATTTGTTGTTTTAGTATTTTTTCCAAAAGGAAAGGTCTTACGTAGCCATGTACCATTCGATTAAAAGCAGCATATTGTACATACAATATATAGCGGAAATTCCCGTGTTGCGTTTTCATATCACTTGAGTGTATTTTTTTTTTTGTGATCTGTCCTGATCGGGAGCCTTCATTCGTTTATTTTCTCGTTCCAGATAAAACCACTGATAACATGACGACAAATAAAACATTGTTGCAATCCAGTTATGGCCATGCATTTAGAAAATGCTTAATTTTGACCATTTTAAGGCTTTTTGTCAAACTGTTTTTATTAAATAAAAGCTTGAAACTCAGTTATATCCGATTAAATACAACATTATTTTTTGTCTCTTGTTAAAGTTTTTTGCTTCCAAGGACTCCCCTTTTCTATATTTCTTATTGTTAAACCCTTAGGTAGAAAAACACATAATAGATACATAATTGTATTGTACGTTGCGTTTGCTTTTGGTCCGCCTCCAGGTTTGTTCAAATGATGATAATGGCGTCATTTATTGCCTCACCCAACGGTCACAGTTTTACATAGAATTGTATATACGAAAAGCGTCGTTGTTGTCGCTGTTGTTTTTGTTGTCTTGAACACGAGCAATACTATGTGTCAGCGACATACAAACACATAATCTTCTCTTATCATGTTAGCCTGAAGAGAGTTCTGTTTTTGTTAATTGCAAATAGAGAAAAACTTTCAATTGTGTAAAATGTTTCAAATGTGAAGTCCACGAAATCATTTGCTCATTTTTCATGCTTGGCACTCGAATGATGTACAATGTAGAACGTTACAGAACAGAACATAGCTTCATAACACGATGCACACTATATGTAACAGTAAACTTAACTATGCCGTACTTGGTTGGGATATATATTTCAGCACGAGTTTCTGCGTGGCTAAAGAGAACGAATTGAATTGAATGTTGTTTAAACGACTCATCAACACAGTACATGTTATTTAGTGCCGCCCATGAGAGAGGGGAAGGATACATAGGAATCCGGGAACCTGCCCTACTCTTATTATCGAATAGATGCCTATGGTTCTTTAACGTGCTCGGAGGATAGACCGATACACGGGACCGCCCGGTTTACGTCCTCATCCGACAAACACCCACACAATATAATCAATATTGAAATATTTTTGTGCCGTTTTGACAGATTGCAAACGTCCAATTGTAAACATTCCGCTATAGGGACTATTCCACACATTCATTAAGACAACATGCTAGTTAGGCCATCCTTAAAAAAGTGTTGGTTTGCTGTGCTCCGACCCAAAATGTTTTATGTGGGTTGATTGGTAGGTGAATATTTTCTTTTCCAAAGACAGTAAAAACATAAGAAATTAAAGGAAAAACGTTCTTAAAATAGCAACAAAAAAAAGAGTTTTGGGTAGGGCTCTTTTTAGTGAGTAGGTCGAGCACAGCAAACCAACATTTTTTTTACGGATGGCCTTAGCGACGGGGATTTACAAGACTGATCGTTCTGTTTTACAACTCATTTGCATATCAGTTTATGTTCTATTCGTCTACGATGAGTTAGAACGACTAATCAATAAAGACCTCATTAGGAATGAATTAGGAGAGCAGTTAGTGTAACGTAGTAAACATACGCTCGGTTGGAGAGGGCTCGAAAGCAAATTTATTGGGCGTTGCGAACTGCGTGTGGTTAAACAAAGTCGCTAATGAGGCTTTAAATCTGTCATTCGGTACATGTAATGAAAGAGGTATAACGTTTCACCGCCTTTTATTTATGAATTAAATAAAAAGCGTAGGTAATTGTGCACGAAGGAGAAATTGTTTTAGCGATAATGCAACATACAAATTGCGTAGTTGATTTGCTAGAGGCCCTGGTAGAAATCTCTGGTATGGCGGCTTGTGCTTGGAATGTAATAAGCAACATATACTATTATATGACCAATGAAACACAGTTTCTTATCTGCAACCTTTCTTTGTAGAAATAAAAGAAACGATACACAAAGTTGAAGTATATCGCAACACGTTCGATACATTTATACAATTTAATCAGCGTTATTAATTTCAACTTCTTTTTTTTGAAAAATAACCCTGAGTTGTCAAGCATGAATCTGAGAGAAAAATTTAACGGCCATAATAATTGCAAACAAAACACATAAGAATTGAAGATTACAACAAGTTATAAACTTATTAACAACTGCTTAAACATATACATTTACTTTTTCAATTAATTACTATTGATGTAAATCATATTGATTGTTATATCATAATTGCATTCTTCTGTGATTTGACATTATACGGAGGGCGGGCTTGGGCAAATTGGACGTTTAAAAACAGAACAAAATGGAATGAAAATCACGTATCGTGTTATCTTTATTTGCTTCTGGGCATATTATTTCGTTAATAATGTTTTCAGACATGAATTGTTAATAAACTAACAGCATACTATATATATATATATCTTTATATTTTAGAACGTTTTTGGGAAAGACACACTCCCTTAGCCTTGTATATCGTAGGGAGACGTAAACCGGGCGGTCCCGTGTATTGAAATATACCCCACGAGCACGTTAAAAGTAGATAGAAAGGTCAAACAGGAAATGTAGCATTCTGTAACCAAAATCACGCATACAAACAAACAAACAAACAAACAAACATTAAAAGGAACAAGAAATATCTTTAAAAAAGATAGTCGGCGTGTTTGGGGAAGCACAATGTATAAGTGATTGATGATCATGAGGTGAAATAATTTTAGCGAAAGATAGAGGGTAGAGCGATGTAACGTTTATATCGGTATTCCGATAAACATAAAAGTTGACACGGCAGTGCCAGTGTGTTGAATTTGAACAAAACAAGTTAGTGCCTTCCATTACGCAAGGCTAATTGTTAAAATATTCAAAGGGCCATAACCCTGAAACAAGAGGCCCACGAGGGCCGAATCTATCTACTCTGTTAGATGATGTTACATGCAAAATAACAAAGCTCTAAACTTGTGATTTCAAAAAAAGAAGATTTTTAAATGTATTTCCTAATATTTCTCTGCAAAACCTTTGACCCCCGGTTAGGTGCTTATTCTGATACCAGGGTCACCATTTGTACAGCTTCGTAAAGGACCACTATATGATGCTACATGCAAAATATCAAAGCTGTAGCCCTTGTGGTTTCAGAGAAGCAGATCACGTGACCAGGAAATCGCGGCGATATGTAATTTTTTAATTGGGTTTACATTATCAGGTACCATGTAAAATTAACGCACTTTGCAAGAAAACAGAATAATTTATTTGCAATTTCAGCCTTTCTATTCCTTTCTTCATCATTTCCGGTCACTATTGAAGTACAGCGTAACAAATCACCTAACGATATTCCATTTATCAACAACTACACTCTATAAACAAATCTACTAGTTTCCTTTGGCCTTGTCAGACAAATTTAGCCAATCAGCATTCCGTTTAATAAACACTGTAGGCTTTCATAATTTCTGTATCGCTTTCAACTCGAGTTATGATAGGCTTACACAGACACACAATAGAAGCTATAAGTATGCGGCACTACAAATACTGGCAGCTTTACTTGGTTCTAGGGTGCACCGAAGCATTGTGGTGTAGTGGTTATAGCGTCTGCCTTGCATTCATGAGGTCGTGGGTTCGAGTCCCCTGACCGCGTCATACCAAAGACTTTAAAAATGGAGTAGTCACTTGTAACCCTTGCCTGACGAGCAAATAATGGGTAGTGCTGCGACTGATTGACCAGTGTCAGAATAATGTGACTGGCGGGTGGGGGTATCATGTCTACTACGGCGTGATATTCCAGTGTGGCAGCACTATAAAGAAACCATTGAGTTCGCTGCTTCAAGTAGACATATCATCACATCACACAACAACACACCGATAAAAGTCCAGACATTGTGCCTATAATCGTCGGGTAGGACGCCTGTCGTAGGTGGAGGGACTATAATCCTTAGAAATACACACACACACACACAGGTTCTAGGGTGCACCAAACTTCAGTCTTACCCTATTGTCATCCCAATAAAACGGGACTGTGTCAATAAATCCCCGCCAGCCTAGGCTCTAAAAACTAGGCAGCACTAATAAGAAATGTAAGTACACTATAAAGATGATCATGCATATCTAGATATAGAAAGCCTAGAAAGCCACAAAGTAAGTACTCAACGACTTGTCAGCAGCAATAGCAACAACAGAATACATTATTAAGGGTTCGACAAGACTTGATTGAAGACAAACATCAAATGCTTCCGTCCTTTCAAGATTTAGGTAAATCGGGTCATAATAGGGTCCGAAAGGAATTAAGAGTATGGCAGTTTCACGGATTCCACTGGAACCTTCCCCTCTCCCTGGTACGGTTTTACCTATATTGTATGGATGGGCCGTTAACAACCGTCAATTTAATATTTTAAAAATGAAACCTTACTCTCTATCTTACTCCGCTCCATTAGTGATTGAAGCTAGTCTAGATCATCTTCGACGCTTGCATGATTTTAAGACAAACGTCTAGACAGGACTCCTGAACAATTTTTTTTGTCGATACACTGGTAAGGTTTTTGATTGGCTGAGACAGGAACACCTGATATCCAAGATATACAGAAAGGCAGAAAGACAGAAAGACAATAAATTTATATATAAACAAACAGGGAAACCACACCATTATATCGACGAACTAAATGCGGATGGTAAGAAATACTTAAAAAATAAATAATTACGGTCACGTGGTTCCAGTTGGTTCCAGTTTCAAATTTGTTACTGCACGTCAAGACGTTTGTATTTAAAATCAAGCGTCGAAGATGATCAAGACTAGACTGAAGCCAGTCCATTTTAAGTCAAATTACACCGCTCCAACAGAATATAAATTAGTGATTAAGCCAGTCCATTTTCAGTCAATTTAGTCGAATGTCAACATGATGTCCATGCCGCTTTTTATGACCCCATCGATCCCCCACGTCTCACACACACGCACACAAAGTCAACAAAACATTTAAAAACCATCAACACAAACATAACCAAAACCACTATGTTTTCACCTTTTTTTTAAGCCACATTTCACAAGTTCGTGTAGCCCTTCCATTACCTTTATCCTACTATTTCAGTACGAGAAAGTTGACACAGTTGCAATCCTGTCGAACGCCTAATTAAACACATGCTACTGTACAATACAACACTGTGTAACTTGTTTGTTTCGGAAGTGATTAGGTTTCAAAATGTAACTTGTCAACATTACCGTACGTTTGTACTTTACAACCAGAAAGCTTTGTGAAAAACAAAAACAATTTCCGCGTTATAGAGTGACTCTTCATTGTTCCCACGAGGATTGTTTTTTGTTTGCCCCTGAAAATACGATATAACTGATTCAGTATGAGACTTAATAACCCTACTATGATGTCTTTGAAACTGTACATGCACTTTTACTGGAAACAATGTCTCTCTCTTTTTGAATTCCAGGTGAGTTATAATGACTAAAACTAAAAAGGCTGTGCACGTTCAATTACACAAGATAAATATACAACATTTTAATAACCAATTAAGGGCACTCGTGGGGCAGGTAATTTAGTGCGTTGATTAAAATAATTTGTGCTATACTCTTAGTGTTTATCATAGTTGTTTCTTCTGTTTGTAGAGAGTGTAGCAATGCAAGTGTTTTTATTATTACTGGTGCTAATGACAAGAATTGTCCAAATTCAGCCTCTAAATGTTTGTCAGTTGTTATGGCCCCATCATCTTACTGTTCGGTGATTGATCTATTTATACTTCCCGACTATGCTTTCCTTTTTGATTGTGGGATAACCAGACACATTTTATACCCTACAACGACGTCAGCCTAAAGCCTGAAAGGGAAGGCAAGGTGTCATGTTTGTCTTCAGTCTTGTATTGTGCCCTTAATGGTTTAGTCCTCTTGTTACTCTGGTTTGTGCCAAGTCAGTGAACACTACTTGATTTGTGTCTTTCAATGTTGTTTTTTAGTCATATATACATGATCATCTTTGTGTATTTCGAATATGGGTTATTAATGCTGTCTAGTCTGTCAGAGGATATATCTTTGCGGGTATTTGTTTGTTTACACTATTTAATCGGGATGTTTTTATGGCACGAGTGAAGTTTAGTGCACCCTAAATTCTGATTTAACACTCCCTCGCACCCCCACCCCAGCGGTCTATTTGCCACTGAACCATTTTATTATCAGCCCTTTTATGTTGGTGGTTCACAAACATTGTCTTTATTAATCGTTGTCATGTTGTTTGTTTCGACGCGTGTTTTGGGTTTTCCTGTTCAACTTTTATACATACTTTTAATTCAGTCAATGGTACGTGCTAAATATTAAAAACAAAAAGAACTTCAGCCACTATTTGATTTCATTATTTGTATTTCCTCTGCGGAATTCAACGGTGTCATCTGCCAGGCAATATCATTTCGATGGTGTCGTCGTGTTCGTCAACTCTATAAAAGAAACCATCTGAACATATTACTACTATACAAATCATAAAGCATGATAGAAATAAAACCTTCATTATAAAAACAAGATGTAACAGATGGAAGGACGACGGGTTCACTGGAGGTAGTCGGTCAGGTCAATGGCTGAAATCCACAATCGATCATCGTTCAGAAGCGTTGATATTTGTCTCAGTTATACTAGACTAACTAATTTTAATATTAATACATTTGCTGCTTGAAATGCTAGTAATTTAACTTGATTTTGAGTGTGTTTCCGTTAAGTATTATTTCTATACTTTTGACCTATAATCGAGTTTATAATCGTTTACCTCACTAACTGATCAGCTTCGGTGGCTACAATCGAGGTCTCTTTACATCACAAGTGGGAACTCCGCAAGAGTTTCAAGAAGTTGTGTGCAACTAGGTAAACTATAGGGCATGGTATAAATGAAAATAATAAATACACTCAAGTGATATGAAAACGCAACACGGGAATTTCCGCTATATATTGTATGTACAATATGCTGCTTTTAATCGAATGGTACATGGCTACGTAAGACCTTTCCTTTTGGAAAAAACACTAAAACAACAAATAATACAGCAAATAGTATTCCTTCAATGTTTAATTATTCACAGAGTACGCGTTTGGCTCAATCATGTGAGCAAACTTAGGATGCAACATTTTGCAAACTATTTACGTTAAATACAGTACTGAACTAGCTCAATTTTTCAAAGAGCTGCTTCAACATTTATGAATGCTTGTTACAAAGTGTAGTGTGATTAAAACGTCTACAACATCACAGTTGTGTCCTTTCTCTAGTTAACTGCAACTTTCTTTTTAAAAAACATCTTGGGATTTCTTTGGAATATTATGTGCAATTAAGTGTGCAGTATATACAATATATAGCGGAAATTCCCGTGTTGCGTTTTCATATCACTTGAGTGAATATATACACCACAGCACACCGAAAAGACCTAATCGATGTATATAAGTATGTGCACACGAGTAGCAGCTATGAAGGTAACTATATCGATGCCACCAATACAGGGAAGTGGAAACTCCGCTAGAGTTTGAAGAGGTTTTGGTGCAACTTGGTAACCAATAGAGCCTAGTATAAATGAAAATCAAAAAATATACTCCACAGCACACCGAAGAGACCTTATCGATGTATATATATATATATATGCAAACTAGAAGCAGCTATGAAGGTAACTATATAGACTGGTATCTATCAAAGACTGGTATCAGTCTATAAATTAGACTATAAATAATAAAATTAGACAAATTAAAAAATAAAATAATACTCTGCATAAGAATTATTTTATTTCAAGGTCTGTTTCTCTCCATGTGAGTTAATGTTGAGATAAGACCATACTTATAAGTGGAAATATTTGCCTCTTTCAGTGCTAAGGAAATTCTATACTGAAAGGAAAAAGAAACGCCTACTCACAAAATTGTCTATACTACACTAATTTCACGTAATTATTTCAGATATATCTCAACGTGTTTTGTACAAAAAGGGGCTACAGCTAATTACAGAAAGAACTACTCTGCCATGTAGTAGACCTTTTAATCAAAGTATACTTTGTTACACGAAATGCATGCATGTTGAAGTTTCGCTTGAAAAAGTCAAGCCATATCAGTATTGTGTTTAATGTTAAGAGATTGCAACATTTAAAGCCTAAGTTTGCTTACCTGCTTGAGCCAAATGCGCATTCTGTCGATAATGAAACTTTAAAGGGGTAACCTTTGGTGTGTTTGGTGCTGTTTAAACTTTCTTTCCGAATGTCGCCTAATGTCGCCCTGTACCATTCGATTAGCAGTAGCATATAAAACATACAATATATAGCGGAAATACCCATTATGTGTTTCTTGTTCCTTTCAGTATATAATGATAGTTAAAAGGTTATAGTTTAATATAATGTTATAATATTAAGGACTGATGCCAGTCTAGTAACTCTACCGATGCCGCCAATACAGGGATCCATGTAGGACAAAACCATCTGGAGAGAAAAACATCACTTGGAGAAATGTTATGAGATTTTAAAATTGCTAGTGAGATTTTCACATCTTGTTTACTGCAATTTGGTAAAAAGTAATGATATGTTACATGTAGCCCATTTAACATTTTGGTTTATTAGTTCAGTATCAGTTTGGCTTTAAACCTAATAGAACGTAAAAATGGGAGCATTTTCTATTTGTTCTTCGTTATTCTACTTTAATCAACAAAATAAGTAATATGCATAGACAGTTGTCTATTCAAATGCTTACTACTAATGATTCAAAAATATAAAAGCTATGTACAAAATACACCTAACACGAGTTAAAATCAAGATTGCCGTATGTCCTTTCAGAATAGCCACATTCGTCCTTGGAAATGACATTGCTTATATGTAAATGTCAGAATATCTCTGTCATTATTTATATAACATTTTATTAGCCGAGTCACACGAAACAAATCGCTTATAAGTAGAGCTTAAATCGAATACTAAATAATAATCCATTATTTTTTCTTAGGAGAAATTATCAAATAGCTTTATACTTATACATAACAAATACAAGATACAAGATTTTATTAACCAATTAAGGGCCCTCAAAGGAGCAAGTAATTTAGTACAATGATTGCAATGATTGGTAAGTAACAAACAAACAATAATAAAATATTAAGTATTTAGCATAACAAGTATTTATTGGTGACCTGAATTCAACCTAGAATGTAAAACTATTTAAACTATGCGTATAATAACCCCCAATCAAAACTACATACCTACCAAAATTGCTACAATTTCCCCCAAAGCAAATAATGAGTTGGTCATTGAATTATATACGCATATTTCAGATTCTTTGGTGCGAAAATATATACGCGTATAATATATCCAAATATGTGGGGCACGAACTGGTGTTATTGCGTGCGGTAATTCAAGAAGAGGTATTGTAAGGTATTATAATGTCTTATAGATGGTGTACAATATACACAATAATAACAATGATAGATGCGATAGTTGATAGCACTTTAATATAAAAAGCGTGGGAAATAGGAGTTTATCACCTATCTTTATTGTTTTCAACAAGGTATCGACGCTGTGCTCGAGGGGGTTTATGGTGATTTCTCGGGGAGATTTTGAAATGTACACCAGCGGATAGAACAGGTGATGAAGAAATGAAACAAATGCCAGCAGTATAACGATGACATATGTCAGGACATCTACGATATATACTACCCAAGTTCAAGTCTGGGTGGTGACGTAATGGTTAGAATGGAAGCTTAGTGATTCGGGGGGTTGGGAGACCCCAACCCAACCTGGATTGAGGAAAAACAAATATTATATTTAAGGGACACATGGCAATCTTGATTTTTGTAAAACACGCGGCGTCTCTTTAATTTTTTTCTACGTAATGCATTTGTTCATCATTAATATTAATTATAACAATATTATAAAGCAAATTGTTTTTGCTGTTGATTACATTGCACCAATAATACATTCAAACCTTTGGTAGAATATCGAAGAAAAGTTGAAAAACTCAACATTATATTTAATTATATGCAAGCAGGTTTAAATGAGAAAGTGATACTGGATTAAAAAATCGAGAAGTAATTTTGATGTTTGATAAACTTCAAGATTGTCGTGTGTGCCTTTAATTATTTAGTATGTGAATAAGTTTACAACGTTTTCTTTTTTAGTTTTTTTAAAAATTTATTGTAACTAAAATCGAATTAAAGTAAAAGGTGTTATAATAAGTTGTTTTGTTACATGTTCGCGAGGTATCGGATAACGCAATGCCCAACACGATTAAACATGACAAGAGCCCTTCAACTATTAAACACTAGTTTCCTTTTTAATAATTTATATCGGAGCCGAAATTTGCGCTTCCACAGTTTTACCTGAACTAATTAAAAACGTATGAAAATACTGTTAAGTTGAATGTTATTGTTAATTAAATGGCTCATCAACACATAAGTTAATTAGGACCGCCGTAAATAGAGGGTAATGACACATATAAATCTGGAACCTGCTGTTGAAAAATAGGTTGACTTTAGCAATAAAATCTCAATAACAAGTTCAAAATGGTGAACATAGTGAGTCGCTCTTTAAACATTTAATGTTTGTCTGATTTTCATTATTTTATTACGTCTATAAAATAAATATATTTTTTATTATTTTGACTGAATGTAAAAAAAACAAAAATAGGAACCAGAATTAACAATAACGGCAGTTAGACCAAATTGAAATATTAGGGTTTAATTGTTTTAAACGAGTATCTGCATTGTTCGCTATATTTGAATATGTTTGTTTGTATGGTGTTTTCCGCCATTTACACATGTAAAGTTATATATGACGGTCGATGTTTTGTGATGGAGGCAGACCACGCAATTTTCCTGTGTAGAACCAGTACTGTACCCCTCCCACCATCCGTAAGAATCGACTCTTCCTCACTTACAAGTCGATCTCCCAGTAGGATTCGAACCCGCAGCGGTGAGAGGCGAAGGTTTACAACGCAACGTCGTTAACCTTTCGGCCACGGAGACGCTTAAATAATGTGAACAGATTATAAATACAAGGCATGATCTGCATTGTAATTTCACAGGAAGTAAAAAACAAGTGAACGCTGTTAGCAAATATCAATTCCATGAACTCCAAGACAGATAACACACATTCGATATAAATTTCCATAACCAACTAGAAGATAATTGATGTTAATAGATCTCGCAACGCTCGTGAAAGTTTCCACTGATTGTTAAATATTCCATAGAATAACCAGGCACGTTGTCACGGAGAAACATGTAGTCTATGTTAAGTCATGACGGCTATTTTAGATAAAGACATGGCATTTTTAACGGTTGCTTGTTAACACATATTTGTTATTAGTTGAAAACCTTGTAAATTAGATATTTAACGTATATCGTAATCGGTGGAAAATAATATTTACAAAAATGCCACGAGCAATGGAAGAAATGTCCGTTCTGTTGATCATATGGTCATTTCACGTCTATTTTTTCTCGTTGTTTTCAACAAACTCTTATTCCAAAGGTTTGTTTTAACTGCAGCTGCAATTAGTGGTAGAGCATGACCTTAACATGCGGGAGGTCGTGAGTCCGATCCGGGTCACACAACATACTTCATACCAATATGGTAATAGTAGCTCCGTTACTTGACGTTAACTATATACAGGGTATAGTGATAGGCCCAGCTGGCCGATGGTGACTGATATCAAATGAGTAGAATGCAACCCTGTGGATGGGGTTTATGGTGGAATGCAACCATATGAGTAGGTTTATGGTGGAAGGCACCTCTATGGGTGGGGTTTATGGTGGAATGCAACTCTATGGGTGGGGTTTATGGTGGAATGCAACCCTATGAGTGAGGTTTATGGTGGAATGCAACTCTATGGGTGAGGTTTATGGTGGAATGCACCTCTATGGGTGGGGTTTATGGTGGAATGCAACCATATGAGTGAGGTTTATGGTGGAATGCAACTCTATGGGTGAGGTTTATGGTGGAATGCACCTCTATGGGTGGGGTTTATGGTGGAATGCAACCATATGAGTGAGGTGTATGGTGGAATGCAACTCTATGGGTGGGGTTTATGGTGGAATGCAACCATATGAGTGAACGTGAAGTTTATGGTGGAATGCACCTCTATGGGTGAGGTTTATGGTGGAATGCAACTCTATTGGTGGGGTTTATGGTGGAATGCAAACATATGAGTGAGAGTGAGGTTTATGGTGGAATGCGATCAAGTGAATGAATGTGGAGAGACTTACACTTCCAAAGCAAACTACACTCAAGTGATATGAAAACGCAACACGGGAATTTCCGCTATATATTGTATATACTGCACACTTAATTGCACATAATATTCCAAAGAAATCCCAATTTTTTTTTTTTAAAACAAAGTTGCAGTTAACTAGAGAAAGGACACAACTGTGATGTTGTAGACGTTTTAATCACACTACACTTTGTAACAAGAACTTCATCAATGTTGAAGTTGCTCTCCGAAAAATTGAGCTAGTTCAGTACTGTATTTAACGTAAATAGTTTGCAAAATTTTGCATCCTAAGTTTGCTCACATGATTGAGCCAAACGCGTACTCTGTGAATAATGAAACATTGCAGGAATACTATTTGCTGTATTATTTGTTGTTTTAGTATTTTTTTCCAAAAGGAAAGGTCTTACGTAGCCATGTACCATTCGATTAAAAGCAGCATATTGTACATACAATATATAGCAGAAATTCCCGTGTTGCGTTTTCATATCACTTGAGTGTATGTATATGTAAGCTTATTTAAGGATAATACTATAAATGTCCACTCAAATAGTTTATGCCTAATCGATGTAGGGAAAAAAGAGGAAAGGAATTGTTTTTATCATAATAAGCAGTTACATTATAAAACTTTCAAATTTATTTCCCCTTCATATGAACGCTCGACGTGTAAGTGAGGAATGACGGGAGGTATACCGTACTGTTTCTACCCAGGGAAAATGGGATGGTCTGCCTCTACCACAAACAAAAATCGACCGTCATATATAAACTAAAAATAACGCAAAACACCATTCAAACAAACAAATCTAACAAACATGTACGAGCTTTCCTAAGTGGTCCTGCACTTGAAACATTTGGCATTGATAGTGAAATTCAGTCAAATAAGTTCGCAAGGGTACCTGGCTAATGTTAGTGCATATATTTTAGTAACAAAATGTCATGTTTATTTTCTGATATATTTGATAACCTTGATAGATAGGAGTTTTAATAAATAATCAATGACTGACCCCAAGATAAAATTGATTTTAAACGTCAGGGTCTCTGCGTCATTTTACAGAGATAGGGCATAATATGTATTTGAAATACGAAAGTCGTCCATTGAAATCGTCCGCAACAAAAATCGACCGTCATATATAAACTAAAAATAACGCAAAACACCATTCAAACAAACAAATCAAACAAACATGTACGAGCTTTCCTAAGTGGTCCTGCACTTGAAACATTTGGCATTGATAGTGAAATTCAGTCAAATAAGTTCGCAAGGGTACCAGGCTAATGTAAGTGCATATATTTTAGTAACAAAATGTCATGTTTATTTTCTGATATATTTGATAACCTTGATAGATAGGAGTTTTAATAAATAATCAATGACTGACCCCAAGATAAAATTGATTTTAAACGTCAGGGTATCTGCGTCATTTTAAAGAGATAGGGCATAATATGTATTTGAAATACGAAAGTCGTCCATTGAAATCGTCCGCGCCAAATAACAGTACATAGACATGTCATAAAATGTTTATTGCTTGTTCTCGAGGCATTTAATACATGCCGACAGAGCAGAATCACGTACTAGTACAATAGGTACAACAATACAAAATCACAGAATAGAATAGTTTATTTCATAAAAAAGACCATAGGCCCACGAGTACACAAATGCTTATTTAACAATATACAAAATATCAATAGGTGGTGATACAGTATACACAGTACCTATTATCAAGTGATTAAGCATGGTTCAACTGAAGTATACTTGTTATAGCAATGAAGTTTTCATATGTAGATATATACATAGAAATATGAACTAAATATTATTTTAGAATTTGAGATGACGAGGAGAATCTTATGTATTATTATACAATAATGTCACATGCAAAATAGCCATTCTGAGTTGTAGACTTTTGACGCAATCAAATGGCTACCTGCTGTAATGACGGATGAAAAATGGCCTACCGCTGGTTGAAATGTAGTTAAGCGCACACTTACTCTGATTGTGCAAATATGATTGTTTACCCACGGTCAACATGGGCCTGGCAACATATTGAACAGTAACGCCATATTAACGTAGAAACCACATGCAAATTGTTCACAATACACTGCATGCATGTAATAGCTTTTTAGCATTAAGACACTTGAATGTGCAATTATCTACGTATCGTCAAGTGCTAGAACACCAAAACGTAGTGTGAATTGTCAGTCGATTTTATCTTGCAACACAATCCTAAGTAAACAAATAAATATATGGCGGCTTTTATCTGATACCCTTTGATCTAAACGATGGGATTACTGAAATGGTGAAATTAAATAGACCTAAATTACATGGACAGGTTCGTCGATTGCAACCCACGTCCAAAGTCCCATCAGGACTAACGGTTTTGTTAGCCCATGTATGTACTTATAAATATCGGAAGTGACGTAATTTCAGATGTAAGCGTTCACCTGATAGTAATAATACCAGTTTTGCATAGTGTTTGTTAATCTGAAAGAAAGAATCGTTTTGTTGTTGGTGGGAGCGGTTCAAAATATTTGTCTATATTTTGTATCAAGCCAACATATTTTCCCTCTTGGGCTTTGAACATTTGAATAATTTCATTTGAAATATGAAGATCATTTCAGTCAAAATAGGTCCACTAGTTTTTGAGAAGACCTGTTTTCTCCATATATTTTTCTTCAACGCGGACACTTCATTTGAGCAAACTTATGATATAACGGTTGCTTGTGTGTGTCGAAAACCTGTTAAGAGCTTTTTTTGTTTTTAATGTTTTGGTTAGTTTTAGTAACAGCGGTCATCTTGGATTTCGCGTTAACCTATTGTTAAATAACTGAAATATTTGATGGAAAACGAGTTTATTTTAGCCCAATTTAAAAGATCGTTTGATGTGATTTCTTGATATTTATTATAGGATAGTGTTTATAAAAATGTGTGTTTACCTTTAAGCAATCGGACAAATCTCTTACTTAGTACAATCCGAATGTTATTGATAGTATAGTTATCTGACTAGGTCATTAGATCATATCTAACTAAACATTTGGCAATCCCTTTTGTAAATAAGACCTATTTAATTGGCTATACCACTCTGTACTTTGAGCCACATACTGCGCACTATAGAAGTAACTTGGACCGTATGTAGCGGATCTAGAGTTCAAGGTTAGCACTAACTAAAACAACAAACAATAGTTTTTCAGAAATGAACCCTGGGTACAGTTCTATAGTACCCCGTACGACAACGAGCCTATCAGCATTAATTTGAATTGCTTCAAAAAGGCCTTGCGTATTAGAGATACCTCTGCACCGCGTGTGTTCGCTGCCTGGCGGAGGGCAATCTCTCCCAGAGGCCGTCATTGACCTCTGTCAACGTCTAAGAAAGTAGCCTGCGATCACTTGATAATTTGTCACCTGACCATAGCTAAAATATCAAAATGGCGAACAGAACTTCAACACCGTGATACCACCAATTATCGGCTGCCGATTGACACGTAAACCTTATTTTTTACATTTTGATATATATTTTAAGTTAGTAATTTAATTTAAGGTACGTAGCTATGTGATACTGGAAAGTGCTGGTAAGCAAAATGCTATACTGTAACCCTATAGGAATGATTTGGTGGTGCGTTAACGACGTAGTGATATGCCAAAGTAAAAACCTTTATTCTACCGCAATATAATTCTGAGCATAATTTACTGTATATTTACAACATTCAAGCCGGTTTTCTTTTGTAATTTAAGCATTTCGTATAAATTTAATTCAGAAACATATAAGTGCAGTCAAGAAATTTTGCATTTTCATCGTTTTTCATTATTTGCCAAGATTCTTGGTATTTGATGAGACGTTGGCAGAGATGTATCTGTATGCAAGGAACGACAACTCTGGGTAGAGATTGGGCGGAGGGATGTCGGGAGCTACATATGCACCGCGTATGTTAGCTTCCTGGTGGAGGGATGTCGGGAGCTACTTCTGCACCGCGTGTGTTCGCTCCATGGCGGAGGGATGTCTGATGGGAACTTCATCCTTCATATTATCTCCCTCTGAGGTTGCTGTCCTAATTTAACCTACGTTTGATGTGTTAACGTGACGTAAAACAACATTGCATTCAGTTTCATTTCTTTAGTATTATTTGTTTGTTTGCATGGTGTTTTACGTCATTTTCAACACATGTAAGGTTATATATGATGGTCGATTTTTTTGTGGTGGAGGCAGACCACCCACTTTTTCTGGTTAGAACCAGTACTGTATACCTAGAATCGACGTCTTTATTATTATTATTATTATTATTATTAATACTATGATTTCAAACATTTTTAATCGAACTTTAATACTTCTGATGCTACTAAAGAATACGTATATCCAAACCACGTGTTACATGTTTTAACACTTAATAACATGTTCACATCCGTGTTATAACGAACAAGATGGATCGTTAGTGGTTTGTTTGACGTCTTCCCATTGTTGTCGTCATGTGACTTTCAGGATACACTCAAGAGCTTTTTTTAAGTGTATAAATAATACCCTCTTAATCAGGATCGCAAACACGTGTGCAGTTTTAATAACTGAACGATTATTCTTAATAAAAATGTTATGCTTGACAGGATATTAGTTGTTACGACGAAAAAAAAACGTTGCAGCTATTTTGGTATTTTGCGGGTTTAAAGTATCATAAATCTTTAGTTTATTATCTGTTTTGTTAAATATAAATAGTCAAACACATTTAATGCAACACTATTCAAGTTTAATACCACTTATTTTATATTTATGCATACGTAATTAACTACTATTTACAGTCCGCTCTGTGTGCTAGTTTCATATGTAAACACGGCTAGTTCAGCAGTGTATAAAACCACAGGTATGTCTATATACTCTATTACATACCATTCATCCAGGTGTTTATCTGCGCTCAGGTTTTGCTAAATAAAACGAGCGTATGGTGGCCCATTCGTGACAAAACACGATTCTGTTAATGTTCGATACAGTGGGATGAAGTGCGCATGCGCGACGGTGTGGACGCGGTATTTTTGGGAGTTGAACATTCGGTGTTTTTGCCTTATTAGAGAATTATAAAGTCTGCATTTTATCGGTAAGAGTAAACAACTAACAGTTTATGTCATGACTGGAGAGAAAAAGTCAAAACAAGGTCGAATAGCCAAAGAACAACGAAGAATCCTCTTTTGTAGGTGACCGATACCGAGATAATCCAAGATGGCGGCGCCCAGGGAATGAATTGAATTGAATTGGGGTTTTAAGGCGCACCAATACATGAAAACGTTATATGGCGCCTAACAGGCATGAACATGCCAGGCTCATCTTCAATGTACATCGAGATAACATATGGAAAATGGACCTAGAACCTTTTCACCCTGAACTGCAGAGTTGCTGCAAATTCCATCGTAGAAACTCCATTTACGCTGGAGCCACGTTATTTTTTTTCTGCCACTACTCTTTTGATGCGAGCGAGATTACACCTGAAACAATGCAGGGATCATGATGAAGACCTTTAATGAACATGAACAAAAAATGATAAAATGAACATGAATTTGGGGGGATTCTACCCCTCTGCCTACCCCTCCAAAGGGATCTGCAGTGGCCCTATTATTTGCCCCGTGACCAAACGGGGGCCCCCGGGAACCACACGGGGGCCATGGGAATGACGAAGAGATCTAAATATATGCTGGTATACGAGGTGTGTAGGAGGCCATGGTGTCCGTTCCGGCCAAGGTGTCCGCAGATACTATGGTCTAGACGTAGGAGGCCATGGTGTCCGCAATGCCATTGTGTCCGCAGGCGGCGTCTCAACGTTATGTGATCGAGTGTAAGGTGGTATTATAACGTACCTGGTGGTGAAAAGTAAACTGAATTGAATTGAATCTTGTTGAAGTAATATATAGAGTCTGGTCTCAGCGAGTTGGCTTATTTAAACACCGAGATGGGCGTAGCTATCTAGCTGGTAGTTGTAGTACGGCTTTGCATTCATAAAGGAAAATGTCACCGGCCATGCTACAATGGCTCATTAACACATTATAGGTTATTTGGAGCCGCCCCAGAGGGAGAGAGAGGAAGGTGGTATTAAAAGCTTAGCGAGTGGTGAAAAGGAAATTGAATTGAATAGAACATTGTTAAACGGGTCATAAGCACAATATTGGTTATTTAGAGCCGCCCCAGAGAAAGTTGAAGTTGATATTATAACTTATTGAGTGGGGGAAAATTGAACTGAATATAGTTCAATGGCTCATCAACACATTATAGGTTATTTAGAGCCCCAGAGAAAGTGGAAAGTGGTATTATAAATTATTGAGAGGTGAAAAAATGACTAAATAAGTCTAATCGAATATTGTTTAACGGCTCATCAACATACTAGTATAGGTTATTTAGAGCGGCCCCAGAGAGAGGGGAATGTGGTATTATAACGTATTGAGTGGTGAAATAGTGACTAACTTATTGAGTGGAGGAAATTGAATTGAATTGAATATTGTGTAACGGCTTATCAACCACATAAGTTATTTAGAGCCGCCCCAGGGAGAGGGGAATGTAGTAGTAAAACGTAGTGAAATAATGACTAAATAAGTCAATTGAAAATTGTTTATCGGCTCCGCAACACATAATAGTACATTTAGAGCTGCCGTAGAGCATAGACATCAATTATAACGTATTGCATGGTGAAATACTGACTAAATTAGAAAATTGAATTGTTATTGAATCTTGTTTAACGGCTCTGCAACATATAATAGGACATTTAGAACTGCCGGAGAGCATATACATCAATTAATTGATGTCTATACCCACAGAGAGCATGGCAAGTGGTATTATAACGTATCGCGTGCTATTTGGAAAAATTGAATTTTAAACGTGTGATTTATTCAGTTTCAAGTTGCTGCGAGTGTATATGTGTATGCGTGTGTGTATGAGGGGAGTGTGGGTCCTGGGTAATACGTATGATTTCATTGCTACACATGTATGTGTGCATGTATGAGGGGTGTGTGGGTCCTGGGTTATACGTATGATTTCATTGTTACACATGTATGTGTGCGTGTATGAGGAGTGTGTGGGTCCTGGGTAATACGTATGATTTCATTGCTACACATGTATGTGTGCGTGTATGAGGGGTGTGTGGGTCCTGGGTAATACGTATGATTTCATTGCTACACATGTATGTGTGCGTGTATGAGGAGTGTGTGGGTCCTGGGTAATACGTATGATTTCATTGCTACACATGTATGTGTGCGTGTATGAGGGGTGTGTGGGTCCTGGGTAATACGTATGATTTCATTGCTACACATGTATGTGTGCGTGTATGAGGGGTGTGTGGGTCCTGGGTAATACGTATGATTTCATTGCTACACATGTATGTGTGCGTGTATGAGAGGGTGGGTGAGTGGAGTGGAGTGGAGTGGGAAGTGTTAAACGAGACAAATAACCAATATTGTGTTTATGAGCCGTTAAACAAGATTCAATTCAATTAAATTTCCTCATTTAGTCATTATTTCACCACTCGCTAAACTTTCCCTCTCTCTGGGCGGCTCTAAGTAACCTACAATGTGTTAATGCTCCATTAAACAAGATTCAGTTCAATTCAATTTAGTCATTCAGTAATTATTTCTCCACCCAATACGTTATAATACCACCTTACACGCGATCACATAACGCCGAGACGCCCCCTGCTGACACAATGGCTTTGCGAACAGCCTAGGCCTTAGTATCCGCGGACACCATGGCCAGCGCGGACAGCATGACCTCCTACAAGGTAGATATAACCGATATGATTGATTGTGAACGATGTAAAAACTAGGTTTGAAAGGACTGTATCAATCTAGAACAAGTTGAGTTGAAATAGTTGAAGAAAAGGTATTTACATTGGTATTGTAGTAACTTTGAGAAGCCAGCTATGAAAGCTGTAAATCAAGATATGGATACTGAGAAGAAACTGTCATCATATATGAACACAAATATTTCTAGGGTTGAGACGATAGAGACTCAGATTTCTGGAAAGGCGGATGCATTATATGTTCAAGAACTCGCAAAGAGGTGCGATAGTATTGAGTCACAGTTAGCCTCTGCAGGTGCGGAATAAAGGACAGATATGACACCCTCTCCTGTGAGAAGAGGAAACGGGAAGAGGAGATTGACAACAGTGTGTATGAAGCAATAAAAGAAGACATAGAAATAGAAAAGCGTAAGTGTAATTTAATTGCTCACAACATCAAAAAAAGCCCCGATGATGATGATAATGAACTAAGATGAACACATGGTAAAACATGTACTGAGAATCAATGTAGTGAAGCAATTATTGATGCGGATGCTGACGATGTTGTGAAGATCGATATACACACCGAGAAGCCTAGACTGAAGAGAATTGCTGAGCGCTATACAAAACATAAGAAAACAATCAGATTTTTGTAATATATTTCTCACATCAGATTATACACAGATTATACACAGAAACAGAGAACTGCAAACATGGAAATGAGAGATGAGTTATACAGAAGTAGGAAAGATGGAGAAGCAGACCTAATTATCCTCAGGAGTAGAATCGGAAAGAAGAAACCACCGAAACAACGTTTTCGGAGGGCGACAGAACAAGTCACCAGTGACAACTGTGAGCTTGGTGAAGGGACACCACGTGCACTGACCCAGAGGAGTAAAGGTAACAGACGGAGATATGTAAATAGTTTTAACGCTGAGTAGTTTTATTGACATACATGCTTACACAGCAATATAGATACAATCACGAACTTCAGGGTTTAGTCACTAAGCACAACCGAGATATTATAACATTGACTGAAGTGAAGCCCAACCGAAGTGTAGTGCCCCTACAAGAATGTTAACTATCAGTGGTTATTGTCAAGCATTTCATAATATGAGTGTGTATCAAGTAATAAGTATATCAAGTAATGAGTATCAAGTAATGAGAGTGTATCATGTAATGAGTGTTATCAAGTAATGAGTGTGATCATGTAATACGTGTGTATCAAGTAATGAGTGTGATCATGTAATGATTGTGTATCAAGTAATGAGTATATCAAGTAATGAGTATCAAGTAATGAGTGTTATCAAGTAATGAGTGTGTATCAAGCAATATGTGTATCAAGCAATATGTGTATCAAGCAATGAGCGTGTATCAAGTAATGAGTGTGTATCATGCAATGATTGTGTATCAAGTAATGAGTATATCAAGTAATGTGTATCAAGTAATCAAGTAATGAGTGTGTATAATGAGTGTGTATCAAGTAATGAGTGTGTATCATGTAATGAGCGTGTATAATGAGTGTGTATCAAGTAATGAGCGTGTCTCATGTAATGAGCGTGTATAATGAGTGTGTATCAAGTAATGAGTGTGTATAATGAGTGTGTATCAAGTAATGAGCGTATATAATGAGTGTGTATCAAGTAATGAGTTTGTATAATGAGTGTGTATCAAGTAATGAGCGTGTATAATGAGTGTGTATCGAGTAATGAGCGTGTCTAATGTAATGAGAGTGTATAATGAGTGTTTATCAAGTAATGAGCGTGTCTAATGTAATGAGCGTGTATAATGAGTGTGTATCAAGTAATGAGTGTGTATAATGAGTGTGTATCAAGTAATGAGCGTATATAATGAGTGTGTAACAAGTAATGAGTTTGTATAATGAGTGTGTATCAAGTAATGAGCGTGTATAATGAGTGTGTATCGAGTAATGAGCGTGTCTAATGTAATGAGTGTGTATAATGAGTGTTTATCAAGTAATGAGCGTGTCTAATGTAATGAGCGTGTATAATGAGTGTGTATCAAGTAATGAGTGTGTATAATGAGCGTGTATCAAGTAATGAGTGTGTATAATGAGTGTGTATCAAGTAATGAGTTTGTATAATGCGTGTGTATCAAGTAATGAGCGTGTATAATGAGTGTGTATCAAACTAATGAGCGTGTCTTATGTAATGAGTGTGTATAATGAGTGTGTATCAAGTAATGAGCGTATATCAAGTAATGAATGAGTATCAAGTAATGAGTGCGTATCATGTAATGAGCGTATATAATGAGTGTGTATAATGAGTGTGTATCAATTAATGAGTGTGATCATGTAATGAGCGTGTATAATGAGTGTGTATCAAGTAATGAGCGTGTCTCATGTAATGAGCGTGTATAATGAGTGTGTATCAATTAATGAGTGTGTATAATGAGTGTGTATCAAGTAATGAGAGTGAGTGTGTATCAAGTAATGAGTGTGTATAATAAGTGTTTATCAATTAATGAGTGTGTATAATGAGTGTGTATCAAGTAATGAGTGTGCATAATGAGTGTGTATCAAGTAATGAGCGTGTATAATGAGTGTGTATCAAGTAATGATCGTGTATAATGAGTGTGTATCAAGTAATGAGCGTATATCAAGTAATGAGTGTGTATCATGTAATGAGTATGTATCAAGTAATGAGTAATGGGTCTGTATCATGTAATGAGTGTGTGTAATGAGTGTGTATCAAGTAATGAGCGTATATCAAGTAATGCATGAGTATCAAGTAATGAGTGTGTATCATGTAATGAGTGTGTATCAAGTAATGAGTAATGGGTCTGTATCATGTTATGAGTGTGTGTAATGAGTGTGTATCATGTTCTGAGTGTGTATCATGCAATGATTGTGTATCAAGTAATGAGTATCAAGTAATGAGTGTTATCAAGTAATGAGTGTGATCATGTAATGAGTGTGTATAATGAGTGTATATGAAGTAATAAGCGTGTCTCATGTAATGAGCGTGTATCAAATAATGAGTGTGTATCAAGTAATGAGTGTTTATCATGTAATGAGCGTGTATAATGAGTGTGTATCAAGTAATGAGCGTGTCTCATGTAATGGGCGTGTATAATGAGTGTGTATCAAGTAATGAGTGTGTATAATGAGTGTGTATCAAGTAATGAGTTTGTATAATGAGTGTTTATCAAGTAATGAGCGTGTATACTGAGTGTGTACCAAGTAATGAGCTTGTATAATGAGTGTGTATCAAGTAATGAGTGTGTATAATGAGTGTGTATCAAGTAATGAGTTTATATAATGAGTGTGTATCAAGTAATGAGCGTGTATAATGAGTGTGTATCAAGTAATGAGCGTGTCTAATGTAATGAGTGTGTATAATGAGTGTGTATCAAGTAATGAGAGTATATCAAGTAATGAATGAGTATCAAGTAATGAGTGCGTATCATGTAATGAGCGTATATAATGAGTGTGTATAATGAGTGTGTATCAATTAATGAGTGTGTATAATGAGTGTGTATCAAGTAATGAGAGTGTATAATGAGTGTGTATCAAGTAATGAGTTTGTATAATGAGTGTGTATCAAGTAATGAGTTTGTATAATTAGTGTGTATCAAGTAATGAGTGTGTATAATGAGTGTGTATCAAGTAATGAGCGTGTCTCATGTAATGCGTGTGTATAATGAGTGTGTTTCAAGTAATGAGCGTATATCAAGTAATGCATGAGTATCAAGTAAGGAGTGTGTATCATGTTATAATTGTGATGAGTCTGTATCATGTAATGAGTAATGGGTCTGTATCATATAATGAGTGTGTATCAAGTGATGAGTGTGTATCAAGTAATGAGTGTGTAATAAGATGTATTAAACGGACACTCTGTTGTTTGGCTGTGTTTATAGGAGCTCATCAGGATCAGACGAACACTTTTTAGAGCTATGAAGTATGCTAAAAACTGCTGCCAACAAGAAGAAGTATACACGTTTATTATCACAGGTGACTTCAACATAGGTATCGACTGTGATTGTCTATGCAGTAAGGAAGGTGTTGCATCCAAGTCAGCAAGATTTGTTGAGATAGTGAAGAACAGTTTTCTGCATCTAATTGTCATCAAGCCAACACGATATCGAGACGGTCAGGAACTATCAGTGTTCTAGAGATTGTCTTCATTCATACGAAGAGGGTATGCCTAATAAATAGACTGTATTACAAAAAAGAGCGATGTGGTCTAGTGATAGAACGTTGGACCCAGGATCGAACAGTCGAGGGTTCAATCCCCGCCATGACCACATGTGTGGTGTCCCTCAGAAAGACACTTTATCTGCATTTGATCAGTACTGCTTCTAGACAGAAAGACATCGAGAGTGATTAACATAAGTTCAGAGAGCTTTCCTTTCAGTCGATGTAAAATAAATAAGTTTAAACTATTGAAACTGGTGAACACTAGAATATCTACTATCAATAGGATATAGTGACCACATATTGATGATTTTTTGTTTTAAACATATTTATTTTACATCGATTGCGAAACAAGTTATTGCAACTTAAATTAATCACTCTCGATGGCTTCCTGGGTAGAACCAGTACTAAGCAATGTGGATTAATTATCTTGCTCAAGGATAAATAACGTGGCCGCGGCAAGGATCGAACCCACGACCTTACGATCTGGAGTTCGGCGCTCTACCACTGGACCACGCACTCCACTGGACCACGCACTCTATTGATGATTAGTTACTACAGTTGTACTACAACGGTGGATGCTACGCCTGTGCCAAAATACACATACTAGTATGACAAAGGAGATTTTAATTCGATCAAGAATCCGATGACTAGCATTGACTGGGATATAAATCTGCAGATGAGGCATGGGTCTATTTCAGAGAAATTAATTATATACAGCAATATGCCCAAGTCGGGAATATCCAAGACAGGAAGAAAACAACGAAAACTAACTGTATATGACGAAAGAGGAATGAACAAAGTGTCCCAAAGAATAGAGTGCGGAAGAATTTCACTTCATTTAAAGACCACACTTATCAAAAGTATGTGAAGGAGCGGAATGAACTGAGAGACATGATTAGAAAACTGTCCAAAGAATTTGAGGGAGATATACATGTAGCCGCAAACAGTAATAATAACCCAAAGACCTTCTGCAGATATGTTTCTAGCAAAACCAAAACCAGCACAGGTGTGAGTGACTTACGTGGCGATGAAGGAATACTTAGATCATCTAACAAAGGTAATACAAACACACTGAATGATTGATACGATTTAGTAGAGTCAGTGGATATGAAATTGGGGAAGTTATTCTTAGCAAGATCCTTGTCTATAAGAAACTCATCATGAGCTAAACCAGAGAAAATCGGCGGATCCAGCTGGGTTACACCATATGGCGATTAAGGAATTAGGTGCGGCAATTACAAGACATTTCTTACTCATCTATAACAAGTCATTACAAGAAGAGGGAACTACCGTGGAATGGAGGATCGGCCATTTAACTCCCTTATTTAAAAGTGGGGATCGCATCTCAGTAAACAACTATCGACTAGTGAGTATGTCTTACTTCTATCCCCGGTAAAGTCATGGAATCCTTATTGAGATGTGGTGATAGATCGTATGACAACGCATACTTTGTTTTGTGATGAGCAGTATGGGTTTATTCCAGGAAGAGCTTGTATTACACAGCTGCTATTAACCATAGAAGACTGGTGGAACGAGAAGCTAGACAAGGCCCTTCCAGTGGATGCTGTTTCCCTTAATATTTAGAATGCTTTCGATAAGATTGCTGTCAAAGCTAGAGGCTTATGGTTTTGGTGGCACTATATCCAGATGATTGGAGAACCTTTTGACTATAATAATAATATAAAGACTTTATTTAACGAGAGAACTCATTTGAAAACTAGTCAATCTACCATGAGGCCCTCAACAATAAAATATACAATATTTACAAGTAAAAATGCATTTAAAGTGGTATATTCAGTAAATGGAAATATGTTTAAATAGAACTGCAAGACTTAGTCATTTACTAATATATCGGATGGTGAATCCACTGTAAATACAGTGTTTTGAATTGATCTACAGATTGGGCAGTTTGTATATGGTGGGGAAGAGAGTTCCACACTTTAGAGCCTGAATAAGCAAATGACTTTCTGAATAACTCACTATTGGGTATGGGGGAATATAGTTGTAGATTTGATGATGATCTTAAATTCCGCATATGGACAATTGAAGTTAGAGTAAATGCGTCTTTAAGATAAGCAAGGGTCTGATCATTAACTGTTTTAAACATAATGATTGGTTTTTAAAAAGTAACTCTTTTGGGAAATGTCATCCAACTGAGTTCGGTAAAAAGTTCAACGGAAGGAGTTTCGAAATCTTTATCTAGGATAAGTCGTGCAGCTCCTTTTTGTAAGGTTCATCTTCGAGAGAAGTATTACAATTTCCCCATATCACACAACAGTAATCAAAATGGGGTAAGATATAAGAATTGAAAAATAATTTGCGCATAGGTATAGAAAGGTAAATCTTTATACGAGATAACAGGTATAACAATGAATTACATGTTTTCAGAACCTTATCAATTTAGGTATTCCAAGTATTGTCAATTGTAACACCGAGTACTTTTTCTTCGTAACTACAATTAATAGTTTCATCTTTGAACTGAATAGAAGGGGCATTATCATAAATATGATGTATTTTGTTCTTCACCGGCAACAAATAGTACTCAACAGCGTTAAGTCAAATTGGAAACAAGTGCTAAGTGGGATTCCTGGGGGAAGAGTGCTGGGCCTATTGCTGTTTGTCATCTTCATAAATAACATTCCAGATGCAGTGTGTAGTTTGATTACAATATTTGCTGATGACACGCAGTTGTACAGAACTAGATGAAACAGAGGAGCAGCCTACTCTCTTACAAGATCACATCAATAACCTCTGTAAATGATCAGACACATGGTAATTGTTATTCAATGCTGCAAAATGTAAGGTATTACACCTAGGATATAACACCCCGAAACGGACATATTACACGAGGTCCTTTCAGGGCGAAGTGACTAAGTTGGCTGTAGTAGAGGAGGAGAAATACCTGGGATTCTTGATAGACTCAGAACTCAAGTTCCACAACCAATCAAGTTACAGCAGTCACAAAGGAAGCCAACCGTATCCTGGGTGGTCATTAGAAGAACCTTCACACACCCTGACGGAGAAATAGTCAGTAGATTGTTATCAACATTGGTCAGACCAATTATTGAGTACTATGACAACTCGTTTAGATCTCCACGATTCAAGATGGACATGGACCTGAAAGCAGTACTGAGAAGAACAACTCGTCTAGTTGCTGAGAGGTATGCCATATCAGGAAAGACTGACTGTACTGAACCTCCACTCCCAGCACTTTTGAAGAAACAGAGGGGATATGAAAGAAGTATACAAGATCATGAATGGACTATTCCGTATTCCGTCTACAACTTCCTTTATTCTGTCTGAATCAGTCACAAGAGGTTATGCTTTTAAACTGAATAAACAGTAGTGCAGGTTAGATGTTAGGAAGTACTTATTCTTATTTAGGGTGATTAACAGCAAGAATACACTGCCAGATATGCGGTAAACGCGCCTTGTAGCATGGTCGGTGACCTTTCCTTTGATGAATGCAGAACATTAAATCGTTTAATTTAGAGTACTAGTAACTAAAGGGGCGTGGCTATACCGTACTACAATTACCAGATAGTACGGTCACTATATAGTGTTTAAATAAGCCAACTCGCTGAGACCAGACTCTGTCTATTACTTCACCTAGCTAGTTTCAAGAACATGTTAGATAGAGCATTATGGGATAGGAGGTTCGCGATTCTATATAACGTATGTTTTTACCATTATTTATAAAAAAAACAACGTGTTTAACCACACCGTCCGCAACTATTACAGGCTTGCCTTTCGATCGGTATTAGGTTTGTAACGATAGACAGGCTCTCGTCTCAGAGGTTATTTTTCTTTACTATTATTTTGCAATCAGACACAAGACAAACAGAACTGGGAACAAAGTTTAACATAATAACAGACCAAGTCACGGGTGTTAATACAATATTCCAAAAAAGAGTTGTCACGGAGACGTAAACACGCCATGACCGTTTTATTACCAGACACTTTCTTCCCAATTTGTACTACGCGAATCCTTGACATGCCTTACAAATTGATTACATATTGACCTTTGTAGCACGACGTGCTAAAGTACACATTAGCACAGAAATAGAATTACTCACATGTATGGGATGCGTTTGCGTTAGCGTGCATTACAACACAGATAAACTGTTCATTGCTACCATGTGTAATTATAAGATTGCGTTATCAAATTGAAAAATCTCAAAGAAACTATTCATTACTACCTTACTGTGCAATTACTAAAACAATATAAGAGTCGCTTCCGGCAGCGAATAACATCAGCATGGCCAGTCTAGTGTAACGAATATATTGCCAAGAACTTAACATCATACTAGTTAATGGTTTCAGAAAGTTAACTATATTAATTAATTTTACTTCTCCTGCATATCATAACTTATTACACCGTTACTGATGTACATTGTCAAATAAGAATTAAACTGAATATGTTTGGGTTGTTTAAAAAAAAGTGAATACAGTAAAATAAATCAATAATGCCAAGTACCCACCGAAAATGTCGATAATATTGTCATTGTTTTGTGGTTTTCACCCTTGATTAGAGATACGGTTGAACTTCAAAATAACGAGTTTAGATCATCTGCTCTGATTGCATGAAGACATTTTAAAGCTTTCAAGCCGAAGTGTTTTCTAAGAAATAAATTATAATCCTTATGCTTTTTTTTTTTTAAGTATTTCGAATTAGTGCAGCTTCGATGTTCCTAGTTATAAAACAGCCAACTAAAACTATTTTGCTATCATGTTTTTACTTTTTCTAGCATTACCGCTACAAATGATTTTGCAAAAGAAATTTTCGAAATATTTAATGTTAACGCTAAATTACAGTTACTTGAATTTCAAGCATCCGTTTTCATTTTGTTATAGACCGAACATCTGCAATAAATGAGCCACACTTTTATGTTTTTTTGTATTGTTTCTTACCAATTTTAAGATGTTTATATTTTTAAGCGAACTTCGATTCATGTCATGTGTTTTATCAGCACATTTCATGTTTTCATAAAAAAGGGAGGGTAACTCTCAAAAATGTAACAATTTAAACAAAAGATCAATATTTTACAAATTATTTGTTAAAAACAAGACACTTATCGCACAAGTATTCTAAAATTTATTTAAAATAAGAAAATTAGTTAAGATAAAAAATTGAGTAATTAGGAATTTGGGTAACTACGATTTACATGTAAATTGTAATTTGTAATTTGCTGTCATAAGATGGATAGTTTTCATTTGTGCTTAACATTTATTACTTACTATTAAGAATATAATATTGTTTTATCCGTCTGTATACATATTTAATTATATAGGTCAGCCACTGAACTATTTCCAGTGAATGCCATAAAAAAGCTAAAACACAATGAAACGAATTCAAACCAAGGACATCATTGTTGTTATGTTTATTGGTACTCATTTAGCGATGTTTAGATAAACTATTACTTTCAAAGATGATAGAAATTGAAGTGAAAACGTTATGTGACCCACACATAGACACTCGGATGATTACATGTATTATTTCTATTACAGTTAGAATACAACCACTGCAAATCCCGCTAGAGGTAGAGGGGTAGGACCCTCCTTCATGTTCATTTTGTCATTTTTTATCATGCTCATTCAAGGTCTTCATCATGACACTGCGTATGAAAACGTGCAAACGTGGCTCCATCATAAATGAAGTGTTAACTATAGAATTTGCAGCAACTCTGCAGTTCTGCAAGTTAGAAGGTTGGATGATATTCTCCATTTATTTTCTTGATGTAAATAAAGGATGAGCCTGGCACGTTCATTCCTGTTACATGTAATTATGTTAATACTGGGTCAATACCGCCAGATGATTTACATGGAATTATGTTAATACTGGGACAATGTGGCCAGATGATTTACATGGA